>NW_004624839.1:7200136-7287000 GCF_000247695.1 Heterocephalus glaber
AGATGCATTATATAAAGGTACAATTCCCAATGAGAAATGTAATTGTGTTGTATACCTACAATGTACCAATAAAAGAATTTAATACAAAAAAAGAAAAAAGAGAAAAAGAAAAAAGAAAGTAAAGTGCCAGCGTAGCGATGCAGATAACACTCTGGAGCTGATCCTAAAAAGGGCACGCCAGCTTGTTCTGCTGCCGTGTACTTTAAGCAACTTTCTCCCTCTCTTTATTTGCAATACCATTTGCCCCTTTGGGTCTGATTCTCATCTAGAAATAGTCTAGTTTGGGAAGAAATCACCCTGAAAAAAACTAACTTTCCTGAGAGAACCTTCAGAAGAGTTAGAGTAAACTTGAGGCAGGCTGTTCTCTCTCTGTTTACAGCAGGTCAGAGGAATTCAGATGCAGCAGCCTGGGAATATTTGTGCTATCTGTACTCCCAGGCCTTGGTTGCACAGCTACCCTGAGGAGCCTTTTCTGGGGTTTCCCAACCACCAGTCCTGCAGGTCTCCATTCGTACCCCTTTGTATTCTAAGAGATTTGTAAACTACTGTCTTAGCACCCACCAGCCCATCTCCAACTCACAGTATGTGCTCTGTGCTTTATGATCCATTTCACAGACTCTTGCCAGCCCCTACATGCCAGGCTGGACTTCGATTAAAAGATGGGGAGTGAAGGTTGCCCTGAGAAAAGGAAAAAGGTACTATGTAGGTTTAGTTGTGAGAAGAGATTGTGGGAGGGAGAGGATTCAGTTGTCCCTTTGCTTGCTTCCTTTTCATCACAGTTACAGAATTCTCCATAAAGATACTTTCAAAACTTGTAAATTTTGCTTCGTATACATTTTGTGAGAGATGCTTTGTTTCTTTGGGAGAATTATATCTAAGTAGCTCAGGCAGCTTCTGCAGTAGCATTTGCTCCCTACATTTATTGTTCCTTATCTGATTACTTGTTAGATTCTGCTGGCAGAGACACCAGAGAAGAGTAAGTGGTTGTTGCATGCAGCATGCAGGATCCCAGAATCCTTGCAAGTGTGTTTGCACAGTGGGCTCCAGGTTTGGGACCAGGACACACCTGTTACCAGGGTGAGCATCAGGGCTTACACAGTTCTGAAAATTGCTAAACCTAGGGTTGGAAGGTAGTTCCTACTTCACCTTGGGGCATCTTCAGGAACGAGAAATTTAAAAATAGTAAAGAGGATGGTCATGAAAGCAGCAACTGTGTTATTCAGGACGTTTAATAAGCCTCATTCGTTATCATTTAATCGTCACAACAACCTATTATGTAAAGTCTATTATTGTGATAAAAAACCTACAGTGAATATTTTTTAAAAATTTAAATTGTTGCAGTACAAACACGTCACTAATCCCCCTCAAAGCACCATCCCCTCCCGCTGAGCACATGTGTCCCATTACTCTTCCCACTTTCTGAAGCAGGTCTGGAGGTCCTCTTTCCTGACCTTCTAGTCGAGCTGTCCTGCCTGCCTCCATGTCCTGAGATTCAAAACGTTTACCTTTTCATGGTCATTTTGACTTTGTGGAAGAGGCAGAAGTTGCATGGTGTTAGATCTGGTGAGTAAGGTGGGAGAAAATGCTCCATAATGGTTTTTCCTGCCAGGATGGCACTTAGCAATATCATTCACCATAGTTTTGATCACACCTCTTAAAAAACATGAAAGAGGATTTCCAGACCTGCTTCAGAAAGGGGCAAGAAGGATAAGATAAATGTGTTCAGCGTGGTGGAGTATTTTGAGGGGGAATTAGTGGCACTCTTACTCTAATTTTCAAAAAATATTTAAACATTCACCATATATTTTGATCATTCCTTTCATGTAAAACATGATATAGTTATTCTCATTTTATAAATAAGCAATCAATAAAGAATTTAAAGATGTGATTCCCATATTTGGTAAGCTATCCAAATAGGGTTCAAACCAAGTCTTTGCCCAAAAGGGTTTTTTGTTTTAACTTCTTTCTTTCTTCCTTTCTTTCTTTCTCTCTCTCTCTCTCTTTCTTTCTTTCTTTCTTTCTTTCTTTCTTTCTTTCTTTCTTTCTTTCTTCCTTCCTTCCTTCCTTCCTTCCTTTCTCTTTCTTTTCTCTTTTTCTCTGTCTGTCTGTCTCTCTCCCTCTCCCTCTCTCTCCCTCCCTCCCTCCCTTACTTCTTTTGTGGTCCTGGGGATCAAACTCAGGACCTTGCAAGGCAGGCTGCAGGCGCAGTGCCACTGAGCTAAATCCTGGCCCTTAACATCTTTCTTGAGATACAGTATAGTTCATATACCATATAATTTACTCAAAGTATGTGATCATTTTTGGCGTTTTGCTAATATTTTTAATTGTGATAAAATGTGGCATAAAAATTTACTATTTTAAGTGTGCACTCACAGTGTATTACAACCATGAACTGTATATAATGTTTTTGTTTTGTTTTGTTTTTGGTACCAGGGATTGAATTCATGACCTTGAGATTATGAGGCAGAAGTGGCAGCACTGAGCTAAATCCCCGCCCCTGGATAATTTTTTTAACCACTGGGAATCTAATCATTAAACAATAGCTCCCTATTCCTTCGGTGCCCCAGCTCTCCTGGTATATGCTATAATCTGCTCCTCTCTGTCTGTTCGAGATATTTCATTTCAGTGAAATCATACTGTGTTTGACGTTTGTACTTGGCTTTCACTTAACATAATGTCTTCACAGTTTAGCATTGTATCATATATCAGAGGACTTCATTCCTTCTTATGTTTGAATCAGTCCATTGTATGGATAAATCACATTTTGTTTATCCATTCATCTGTTGTTTCCACCTTCTGGTTATTAGAATATAAGTTGAAAACTGCCCTAGGTTTGAATGTTTTGACTTTAAGCCTGGGAGACATTTTTCAGAGAACTTCATGTTTCCCTGGCTTTTTGTAGAATTTACAATTACAATGAGATCGACCTGAGCTTTGAGATACAGGTCTGTCACACACGAGTGAGTTGGGACCTCGATCAAGGCATCAGTCTCTCTGATGCTGGGTTCCCAGTCTCCACCACTGAAGCAATAATACCTTCTCTTGAGGGTTGAGACAAATAATACTTTATAGTTGTTATTAAAAGGATTGTTTTCATGAGATTTAGATATTTTCCTTCTATGTATTTTTACTGACAAAATTCAACAAGTATAATATTAAAACCTCTAATCTTCATATTCTTTTGGGTTTTGTTAGAATGGAAGGAAAAGAATATATAAAAAATACTATTCAGAGCACTGGGGATTTAGCTCAGTGGTTTCCCCACCTGCTGCGCAAGCTCAAGGACCCGAGTTGGATCCCGGGTAACAACAACAACAACAAAAAAAACACTATTTAGAGATAATTGTAATAGTATAATTTGATATGTAAATGATATCTATCTCAGCTAATTGTTGTGAAAACATCCAGGGATGATGGCACACACCTGTAACCCCTGCCCTCTGGAGGCTGAGGCAGGAAAGTCGGGAATTCAAGGCTAGTAGGGGCAGTATAAATAGGAATTCAAGGCCAGCAGGGGCAGTATAAATAGCAAGACCCTGTCTCAAAAGCAAAAGAAACAAAAATAATATTGTGAAAACAAATCCTCCCTCCCTCCCTCCCTCCCTCCCTCCCTTCCTTCCTTCCTTTTTCTCCTCCTCTTCTGATGAGGAAATTTCACTTGAGAGAAGTAACACATAACCCAGGGTTCATACCTGATAGGTGGCAGGCTAGGAGACTGAAACTTAGGTCTGCCTATCAGAGTATTGTGCTGCTTCCTCATGTAAAACTGTGTGCATATTAACAGAGTTGTACTATACATACTGTTCTGTAACTTATTTTGCTTTGCACTTGTTTTGTGCACATCTTTCTACATTTGTAAATATAGGTCTTTTATATCACCGAACTCAGTGGTTATAATAATATGCCATTTTGTAGTTTTTTAATCAGCCTCTACATTTGAAGTAAGGCTTCCCTCCCATTTTTTAAGTGCATGACCGTCTTCACAGTGGTAACCAGGTGCCAGTTCTAGATTTGTAGGAGACCTTGTCCCCCCATACCTTGGCTTAGATACCACTACTGTGTGTTAAAGCATTTTATAGTACCTAGGTTTGGGGAGTTGAAGAAACTTTAGAAACTCTTCGGTTTCTTTGGTTCCCACCAAAGATCAGAAGTCCTGACAAAATTAACCAGCCTTCCTGCTGACCTTCCTTTCTCAGTCTCCCTGGCTTTGTATGAGAATGAAACCAGAAAAAAAGACTCCGTGTGATGAGGTCACCTTTCAGAGTATGACAGTAATCTCTTCATCCCAAACCAGTGATCCTCATGGGCTGGAATTACTTAGCACTGCCTGAAATCTTGCTCAGTTAACCTAAACTACTCAAGTCTCCTTATATTTCATTGTCTCTAACCAGGTTAGGATACCGTTTTCTTAAATCAATGCAGCCTGTTGCTCACTTCTCAACAGTAAGTATAGTCCTCAGGAGTGAGAGAGTAGAAGAGAGGTGTTATTTATGTGAGCATTTGCCAAGTTTTTGCTCCTTATTTTACTGGAAAGTCAACAGTATGTCTCTTTACCTTCTGCTTAAGTAAAACTTGGGCTTTGTTAAGGTTCTTAAACTTGTGGTGAAGTTTTATGATTTTTATAAGCCAGAGAGATGGAGAGGAAAAGGAGCATACAGTGTGGCCAACCAGAGTCTGGGGTTCTTGTGACATCTGGTACAAGGGTAGATGTAAGGGAAGTGTAGACCGGAGGCTCCAAAGGCTTTTGAGCATTTGTTTAATGAAGTGGACCTTTTGAGTAGGTCTGATTTCCTCTGGCAAGGCTGGAGAGCAAGGAGCGTTTTGGGTTTTTTTTGTTTTGTTTTTTTTTTTAAGGAAACCTGCTTACATGAAGAACCTTGCTTAATTAATGGAAGAAAACCCATGTAGTTAACAAAGCTTTATCTTGGTAGTGATCGTCATCTTATCCTAGTAAAAAGAGCTAAGACGATCAATGAGGCAGAAACTGAATTAAACTTGAGAAATAGCTGAGGGCTGCATTCCAAAGCAGCCCTCCCTGCTGTCCTTGCCCAAGCAGATATGGGTCTCGGATAATCTAATAAATCAAGGCATTTCCTTGTACAGAGGATAGATTTCCTATACCACAGACAACATTAATTATACCCTCCATGTCTTTGCCTCCTGTTTATATTACTGTAAGTTATTATTGTTACTGTTGCGTCTAATAGTATGTACCCACTGTGTGCATCTTTTTCTCATTTATTTTACATAATGAACCTATATGATAAATTTATTTTTACCTAAGGTAACAGGCTCAGAGACATTAGATTAATTGTGGTTCCACAGCCAGCAGCTAAAGGACTTTAAGAAGAGAAATGCCTATTTGAGTCTTCGAGTGCGGCACATTGAGTCCCTCTCACCGGTATAGACATACATTCTGGAACGCCTCATGTCTAGGACTGACACAGGAAGTTGGTTTGTGCTTTTCATACCCTGTCATGTGCTGTCCATACCCTTTTTAGTGACCATTTGTTGACTTTGACTTCACAGTTCTTCAGACAGTTTCCATGTGACATATCACATCTTCCTAATAGCCTGCCACTGTGAAAATCATACAGAGTTAAATTTCCAAATTGATGTTTTTCCAAGTGTGTTTTTCTCCCTACCGCACCTGGGGTCATCAGGGTTTAGTTCAGCAGGAATTAGCGTAGCAAGTTCTTTTGTAGCCTCGATTAGGACTGGGAGAATAAAAAATAATGGGTGTTTACAAGATTTTAAAACAATCAAAGAAGGAGAGTTTGTAGGAGATGGAATAAGGAGCCCCTTTCCTGAGAGGTCTACATACTAGCAACTTTGTAACCTGAGCAGAGAGTATTTCTGCTCTTCTGATGGCTTTGTAGTAGTTGAAACTATGAAACTTTTCATATGTAAGTGATTGATCTTTAGCCTCCCTTAAACTGATATTAAAACACCTTAGCACAGGGAGATGTTAAATGCCCTTCCTTATGTCCATTGGCATGGTTCTGCTGATACACTGGATCCTGACCAGCAGATATTTCTTACTCAAACAAGGATAAAAGAAATACTGAGAGTGTTTGGAGTTTTTGTTTTGGAATACTAGGGACTGAACCAGGACCTTTACACTGAGCTACATCTCCGGCCCTTTTTATTTTTTATTTTAGAGACAGGATCTCACTAAATCGCTAAGTTTTTTCTAGGCTGAGGATTAACTCATGATCCTCCCGCCTCAGTCTCCCAGAGTGCTGGGATTCCTGGAATGTGCCACCTATCCCAGCTATGCTGTGGAATTTATTTTCACTGCTAAATAACAGTGTAATTTTTGCTTTCCCACAACTCTTTTGCTGTTCTACCAAAACCAAACTAAATTATTTTAAATATATAAAAATTAGGAAATTTTTAGTTTAAGAATATAATTTGTATTCTAACTTTAAGAAAATAGAGAAAATGAACAGTTTGTAAGGAGTGTTTCCCCCACAGGAAATTAGACTCAAAAGCAGATTCTTGAGATCTGTGACTCTTCATTTCCCCGTGTGAGCTGTGTGACCTTGGATAAGTCACTAAAACTCTGCAAGGTTCACTTTCTTCGCCTAAAAGATGAAAATACTAGTACCTTAGCTCAGAGGACTTAGAATAGGTTAAAGGAGACATCATGCATGTAAAGGATTTGATAGCACCTAAGTGCAAAATGCATTTTCTCATTGCTTAGGTACATATTAACATAATTTTAAAAAAACTTAGTCATTAAGCATACTGTTTTCCAACCCCCTCATTCATTTCTCAGTGTTTTAGATGTCCTTTCAAATAAGTATAAAAAGGTTGGCTTCAATTTTTTAGAAACTCCTTAATTGGATATACCATAAGATTTTCTAACCATGTTCTCAAATCATGAACGTATCAACATACCAGTGTTGTTGTTTTTCCTACTCTTTTGGGGAGGTGGGATGAGATACTGGGGATTGAACCCAGAGCCTTTGCACTGAGCTCAATCAAATCCTCACCCTCTTTTTCAAGTATTTTGTTTTGAGACTGGGCCTCAAAGTTGTTTTTGTTTTTGAGACAGTCTCAATCAGTAAGTTGCCCATGCTTGCCTCAAATATGGGATCCTCCTGCTTCAGCCTCCGAGAGTATTGGTGTAACAGATATGTGCCATCATGTAGAGGGCTGGAAGAGGGAAGGATACTCTTTAGGACGGTGATGATGATGATCAGACATTATCTCACACCATGAAGTTTAAATGTCATTATTTATATCTTTCTTTCCCCCAGTAGTCTGCAGAGGTGAGGGCAATGTAGTTGGAGAAACCATGCTCATGGTCACGTTGTGCGGGTGACACTGACCACACAATCAGTTCAACAGCCATACTCGTGGCTCAGGTGGACCTTGTTTTGGCCATGGTGCATTCTCTGGCTACAGCCAATGTGTCTCTGCCCTGCACCCTGGCGGGTGGGGAAGGAGGAGGATATCCTGCTGGGTGGAGTGCTGGTTATCCTTGGAGTAGAGAGCTCAGACCACTGCCTTAGGAAATGGGAAAGACAGAGATAATGACCTTTGTAGAGCTAATGACATTTTATTCTAACAGATTATTATCCTCTGTTTAAGACTGACACGTTGTAGTCAGAGGTCTGCTTCCCTCCATGATGGGAAGATCTCCTTGGGATTCAGAATGTTACCAAAAGGTCGTACTGATTTTTTGTTGTGTCTATAAAGATGGATAAGTTTCTTGAGTTCTACAAAGTATGGGTGCAACTTTTTGCCATGACATTCACATGTACTCAGAATTACTTTCAGAACAGCAGACTATAGATGAGAGTTGATGTGACATAGAACGAGAGAAAGGAGAACAGGGCTATAGCTCTGCCAGTGTGGCCCACCTACCCTGCTCACCTTTGCTTCCTCAGCCTGTGCAGCCAAGGTAAGTCCAACCAGTGGGTGTGTGAACGTTCTTGACATTCTCTGTGGATCATTCAACAGAAAGTACCTTGCAGCTAGCCAGTGAGCTTCCAAAGAGAACCATCACAGAGCTGGAGCGGAAGTGGACATCAAGGCAGAGCTCAGTTCAGACATGCAGCACCTTCTAGGAGTTGCTCACATGGCCAGTAGACCACTGTGCTCTGTGTATGTCTGGATTTCTGTTGTTTGTACTCTGCAGTACATTCTGGAGTTCTCATTTATTGGTTCCCTTAGTCAATGTCAGTTGCTATAAAACTGACAATTTTTGGGCCGGGGATTTAGCTCAGTGGTTTCGCTGCAAGGACTCAAGTTCGATCCCCGGTACCAAACAAAAACAAAAACAAAAAACTGACTATTAAAAAAAAAATCTGAAAATGACAAGTTATTCAAAGTTTCAGCCTGGAATCTCCAGCAGACTGAGAGGCTGAAGCAGGAGGATCACAAGTTCAAGCCTAGCCTGGGCAACTTAGTGACTTAGCAAGACCCCTGTTTCAAAATGAAAAAGGGCTGGAGATGTAGCTCACTGTGAAGACCTTAGGTTCAATCCCACATACCAGGGTGAAAAAAAGTTCTGCCTTTTAGTGGAAGATGGGAACTCTTACAGATTTCGGCTGATATTTTGCAAAAGTCAAGCAATTGTGCTAAACTGTAATCATTGTGTTCATTATATATAGTTCTCAAATTTACCTGCTCTTCCTCATTATATGTTGCAAGCACCTGATAATATCTGTTAAGTGTAACTAATTTTTGTGGAGTGTCTTGCATGTGGCAGACACAGGTGCTAGGGAAACTAGGTTACATTTGGGTGAAGGAGAAGGATACAGAAAGTGTTAAGTGGCTAGTGTCATGATCAGGGCACACATAAACTACATAGGAGCCATGAGAACAGGTTTTGTATCCTGGGTTTTTAAGAGAGTGACATGCCTTCATAAAGACTTTGTGGTAGTACTGTTGCAAGCAAGCAACTGAAAAGTTCATTAGTTCAAATTCATTAACTATCAAAGAAATGTACAGGCCAATAATGGGGCTGAGGAGAGAGGTTAAAAATTTTCAAAATGCAGCATGTGTATGTACCTGTTCCCCAAATTGAATGTAATTATTATGTATTACAGACATACATTAATAATAAAAAATTAATTTAAATAATGGAGAGACTTTTTGCTCATAAAATTGTTAGTTTTCTTGCTAATGATCATTCCAAGTATTGTCATATTAAAAGTTGGTAGAAACAAATATTTCTTTTGGGCATGCAAATTGAAACAGCATTTCACAAGGGCAAGATATATTGAGGTCCTTAAAAATGCTCATCCGTTAGACAATAATTCTACTCCTAAAATTTATTTCAAGAAGAAAAGAGATCCATTTAAAAATGTATACCTAACATGGCACTTATGAATGCCAATTAGGAATGTCTGTTGTATAATACATAATGTGCTGGACACTGGGGATACAGTAAGCAACACGGAAATATAGGCCTGCCACTCATGGACCTAGGAGCTTGATGAAATGGTTTTGTAGGTGATCTCTTTTTATAGACTAGATAGCAATGTATACAAGCAGTAGTTTTATTAAAATAAAATCTTGGCCTCTCCCTCACAAAACAATACATGTATGCCTCACCAAACAATACATCTATGCCAGAGGAGATGAATGACATGAAAATTTTACAGAAACACCATTTATTTAAATGTTACAAGAAATTTCTTTCTACACCCTCTAGTCCTCTTAGTAAAGCATAAATTGTTGACATTTTCATGTGTCCCTCTGACCCAAACTTATTTTTCATTTGTTGTTTTCACTACCTGCTCTTATGCATAGAACATGTCCCAACTAGATTTTGTAGAATGTGTGTTAAAATTGCCTCACAGGTAATGCTTTTCTTTTTACACTGGACCCTTCAGTTCATTGGCGAGGGCTGGTTGCAACTCAGGTTGATCAGTTGAAGGCTCAGCTCCTCTCCAGAGCCTTCAAAGTCTCTCCCCTGTATACAGGCAGATTTTGGTACCCTTAGACAGCCATGGCCCAGGATTTCTCAGTTAACCACACAGAAGACAGGATGTTGTCATGTTCCTTCCAGAAGTCTTTAAGGGTTAAATCTGTATCTGAGACCTACTGGAAGCACAAGCAGCTGGCATTCATGTCATAATGCAAGACTTTGTTCATAAGTCGAAACTAAAATTCTGGTCATGACCCAAGTTGTTCGTATGTCAGGCTGGGTTATAACTCAGGAGTCCACTGTATTATAGATCTAAAAGAAATATTAATATATGTAATGTTAATTTAGGCCAACCAACCAGAAGTCTTCTAGACTTAATAACAAAATTCAGTAGAGTAGCTGGATACAAGGTCAACACAGGAAAGTCAGTAGCTTTTCCTCTACACAAACATCAGACTCACTGAGACAGGAACAGGGCAATGAATTCCTTTCACAGTAGCATCCAAAAAACTGAAATACCTAGGAATCAACCTAACGAAAGAAATCAAAGACCTCTTCTCTGAAAACTATAGCACTTTGAAAAAAGATATTGAAGGGGATATTAGAAAATGGAAAGACATCTCCTGCTCCTGGGTAGGAAGGATCAACATAGTGAAAATGTCCATACTTCCAAAACTGCTATATACATTCAGTGCAATACCAATTCAAATCGCAGCAGCATACTTCACGGACCTTTAGAAAACAATCCAAAAATTCATTTGGAACAAGAAGAGACCTAGAATAGCAAAAGCAATTCTAGGTAACAGAGACATGACGGGGAGTATCACAACCCCCAACTTAAAACTATACTACAGAGCTACTGTGATGAAAACAGCATGGTACTGGCAAAGAAACAGACCTGAGGACCAGTGGAACACATTAGAAGATACAGAAACAACGCCAGACACACTCAGCCATCTCATTTTCAATAAAGGAGCCAAACACCCTCACTGGAGGAAAGATAACCTCTTTAATAAATGGTGCTGGGAAAATTGGGCTTCAACTTGCCAAAGATTAAAACTAGACCTATATCTCTCACCATGCACTAAACTAAAATCAAAATGGCTTAAAGATCTAAATATTAAAATAGAAACTCTGAACCAGTTGGAACAGAGGTTAGGTAGAACCCTTGAAGACATCGGTGTAGGAAAAGATTTTTATGAACAAAACCTCAGTTGCCCGTGAACTAGCACAAACAATCAGCAAGTGGTATCTCTTCTTATTAAAAAGCTTCTGCACAGCAAGAGAAACCACCAGCAGTGTGAAGAGACAACCCACAATGTGGGAAAAAAATTGTCACTTGCTCTTCCTCAGACAAAGGTCTACTATCTAGAATATACTAAGAACTTAAAAAAATCAGACCTCCCAAATTTAAAGACTCAATCCAAAAATGGGCATCTGAAATGAACAGACATTTTTCACACAAAGAAGTAGAAATAGCAGATAAACATATGAAAAAATGTTCAACATCACTGGTAATTTGAGAGATGCAAATGAAAACAATGCTGAAATTCCACCTCACTCCAGAAAGAATGGCTGCTATCATGAAATCAACCAATAACAAATGCTGGCGAGGCTGTGGGGAAAGAGGAACCCTGCTCCACTGCTGGTGGGAGTGTAGACTGGTGCAAGCACTGTGGAAATCAGCATGGAGATACCTCAAAGAACTAGGACTGGAAGTCCCATTTGACCCCGCTATTCCCCTGCTGGGGATCTTCCCCAAAGAATTGAAAGAATCATACCACAGTGATATATGTGCACCCATGTTCATAGTGGCACAATTTGTAATAGCTAAAACTTGGAAGCAGCCCAAATGCCCGTCAACTGGAGACTGGATAAAGAAAATGTGGGGTTTTTATAAAATGGAGTACTACCCAGCCATAAAAAATGAGAAATTAGAGACATTTATAGCTAAGTGGATGCACATTGAGATACTCTTAAGTGAAATAAATGGGACATACGTGTAAATACCGAATAGTTTCTGTAGTGTGAGAAACTGAAAGTGTAAATAAGGACTAAAAGATATAATAGATAATGTGAAATAGGAAGAAAAGGGGCAAAGGGGAAGCGGAAGGGGAAGTGAGAGGGGTAGAGGAAAGGAAAGAAGGGAATCCAATTAATATGAGAAAATGAAAAAATGGAAACAAAGTCTTTGTAAATAGGGAGGGATGGAGGGGTTGAAGGGAGGGCAGGGGAAGGGGGAAAAATAAGAACCAAGAGAGACTATGTAAAGGTGCAAATTTCCAATGATGAAGGTCATTATATTGTATACCTCAAATGTACCAATAAAATAAAATTTTGAAAAATTTAGGCCACAGTGGTGACCTAGAAAAGTAAATCAAGAATGTCATATTTTCCATGTAACTCATGTACTACTTGTTTATCCTGAAGTAATTAATATTTCTTTGGTGGTGGGTAGTGGTTGTTAAAGGTCTGGTGTGTCTTTTCTGACTTGGTTAAGAAGTTGAGCCTCGTGGTTTGAGGGAAAGTGTCTGTTGGGAGATGGAACCACCCTAGTAGATTCAGGCTATGGTGTAGCGGTGAAGCACCTGGACTCTGCAGCCACGTGGCAATGGGCCCATCACTTAGTATCTTGCTAAGCCCTTGGTTACCATTTCCCATTTCAGAGATAGACATGAGAGACAGTAGCAGCACTTACCTCACAAGAGCACTTTAGAGATGAAATAGATAAAAGCCTGTGAAGCCTGTGGCGTAGAGTACACAGTTTGTGAGTACCCTTGTATATCACCATTTGATATGTGAATAGTTCCAAGGAACAAGGTACAACAGCCACCCTCATGTCCAGTGCAAGAATCCCTTTGTAATCTTTTCATAGATGGAAAAGAATGTTGAGGAAACAACAGAAGCAAAAGACATACTTTGACAGTATGGTTCTGGACTTGAAACAAAGGAAGGGCTACATTGTATAACAGGGAGAGAACATGCCTTCAAGGAGGTATTTCATGAGTGCCCACTTTGTGCCAGTGCGTAAGTAAATGTGATAGAATGCGGTAAAGCCTTTGTGAGGTTGCCGGAGGTCTCTAGTACAGCAGGGCTGAGCACAAGTTCTAATGCTGTTCATATGATATAAAACCAGGGAACTTATAAAAACTTAGCTTCTGTGAAACTGAAACATCCAAGGCTGATTGCAGTGGTTACGAAGTGGGGACAGGACTGCACAGACACTTGCCTAGGAAACTCTGGTATCCCTCATCCCTGTAGCTGCAGGCCATAGAAGGAAGAGGAACGAAAATGTCCCAGCATGATGATCAAGAACAGATAAAAGTTGGGCTGGGGGTTTAGCTCAGTGGTTCCAGCGCCTGCCTCATAAGCGCAAGGTCCCAAGTTTGATACCTGGTACCAAAAAAGAAAAAGGAGAGATACAAGTAGCAACCTAATTCCTCAAAGGGACAATTTTCTTCCTACTCATCCTGTGGATTCCCTTCACCTCTCAGATGAGGGATCAGGTGCTTTTTAAAACCATTATTACTTTGGCAGTAAGAAAGCAATAGGATTGGTAAAGAGGACAGCAGAAAGTCAGTGACTGCAGAGGAGACCTTGGGCCAAGCAAATCAAGTCTAACAGGCTTTTGGAATTTCTTTGTCAAACCCCCTGTGTGCTTACCTTTGGGCAGGCTGAAACTGCTTCTTTAGGAAGGGGTATTAGGAGAGAAATGCTGCAGGGAGGAGTCTGAAAACAGGAAATCAGCAGTGTGGGCTTCCCTGGAAGGGAAGTCTCTTCTAACTCCTGGTGCCCGCTGGCAGTCATGGGCATTCCTTGGCTTGTAGGCACATCATTCTAGTACCTGCTTCCATCATATCAAGATCCTTCAATAATTCTATCTACAAAGACCCTGTTTCCAACAAAGCTTATGTTATGAGCAACCAGGTGAGTCTGAATTTGAGGGGACACTATTCAACTCATTACAGGAACCAGTGTGCACTGCCCTGGGCTGCTTCAGGCCGTAGTCTGTGCTCTAACCTCAGAGGAGTGTGTCGGTTATAGGCCAGTCCTTTAGAGTGGGCTTTGCCAGGCTGAATTCTGAAGGGTTTACTTAACAGGCATGGGCCAGCTACTTCCTGTGAGATATGTAAGTGAAAGGAGACTGCTCACAGAATCCAGGATTTATTTTTGTTTCACAAAATGTTTTGGCTATTAAAATGAAATTCTTCATTATGTTGGGCTTTTCTGTGTCATGGCTGTTATTTTTCCTGGTTGTATTATTCACCTGCTGGACAAGGCCTCACTTATGCTCTGTCCCTGAGTTTATTGTAATAAATTGAGTGTGTTAGAAGCTAGAGATAAAGACCACCTGCATTTCAGGGTCCCTGTCATCACCACCTGTAGTGGGGTACCGAAGGAGCACTGAACTGTGAGACCAGACTTAGATTCTAGTGTCAGTTCAGACACACTATAAGGGAACTGTGAGATTTTACATCCTGGTGCTCTTTTCAGTAGTCAAACATGGATGGTTAAAAGTAAAGTGGATGATAACGTCATTTCAGCTGGTGAAAGACTGAATTCGAGGGAAACTGAGGTCACATAGGGCCTCTGGTTTAAGCACCTGGGAAAAGGTGGTATCTTTTATTAACTTTGAAAGGAAGGAGGCAGACTGTTGGAGTTTATTAAGTTTGGGCTTTGTTGAACATGAGGTTGCTATGGAATATTTCTAAGTAGAAATATCTAGGAGGTAAAATTAATACTGATTTGAAGTTTCTGGGTTTTTAAGTCAGTTAAGGACTTGCCTTGTTCTATCTTAGAGCTTGGACTGGAAGCTTCCTCTTTTTGCTTCTCTTTCCTCATCTAAATGTAAAGGCAGATTAGGTGATCCTCCACACCTCTTTAGACACAAACTTTCCTCTTTTTTTTCCCCCTTTGTTTTTCTTTTTGCAGAAGAATTGGATGGTAGAATTGGAAGTTCCAGTCCTTGTTTGTCAGAATCCAATTTTAGCTCTTTTGGTTGTATATCTCTTGCTAAGAAAAAGACCTATTCAGATGTATATTGTGAGCCCTCAACATTATCCTCCAACAGTGCAAAAGGAGAAAGGATGTAGGGAGATCTAGCCAAGGGAAGATTTACCCAGCTTCTCTGAGGGTAGGATTAGCCTAGACAAAAAGGCCCAGGCCTCTTGATCTGCCCCCTCTCTGTTCGCTGGGCTTGGCCCATCCTGCGTGGTTAGGAGCCTCTTTTGTCCAGAGGAATATCTCCCCTCATTGAACACCAGTGTATCCTCTGGGCCTTGGGTAGCGGTTTCTCCCCTGCAAGGAAGCTTGAGCACGATGGGCAGTGATTAGAGCCACGCTGCCCCTACGTTTGAGTAGCCACTCTGAAGGTCTTGGCTTGTGAAAATCTTCCTACTTTTTAGCTTTTCATTTTCCCAAGACCAGAGTGTCCATATGCAAAAGGCTTCTTCTGCTTGATGTCCTCTCTTCTGAAGAGGGTGGGGAGGTGGACATGTTTTAGGAGAATTCTCAGCCTCAAGCTGAAGTGCACGCCTCTGTGAGGACTGTTCTGCGGGTGTAATCCTCACCTGGCTGCATGCTTTTTGCCATTCACCTTAACTACAGATTCTTCACAAGGGAACAAAGGGGAAAAGGATGAGTAAATGTAACAAGGGGTTCGTCAAGTGGAAGTTCGTCTCATTTAGGCCTCTGCTGTACTCACTACTCCTCAGCACCTTTGAGTTTCAGAGATTTCAAAGCAAATACTATTCTGCGGGGCCAGGTTTTGTGCAAATGTTAAGCAGTGAATTATAGATGAGCATCAGTATAGACCTAATGGGAAGTAATACTTCAGATAATAATAAATGGTCTGGAAATAATAAATTCTACCAGTCAGACCAAGAGTGGAACCTGATTCCACTTTATCTTCAATATTTATATCTTTAGGACCAAATATCTAAAAAGACATGCTTGTCATTTTTCAGACTTTCTAAAGGAAGCACACTTTTATCAAACGAACACCCACTCCCACCCCCACCCCCACCCCTCAGCTGGCCAGTTCCTGCTGGGAAGTTGAGGCAGGACTGCTAACAGACTGCGAGCTGAACATTCCTGCTCTACTGGTCTTCACCAGTCGGTATCAGTTGTATATCAGCTCTAGAGTCACAAAGAGGTCAGACACACATGGGTTAGAGATTAGTGTACCAAAGCCTGAGATTCTCTTGACTTTTATGAGCGTCTCAGAATGTCTTAAAATAGCCTAGTAGCTAAAATAACAATAACAACAACAATAATAGCTTGCCATTGCTGAGAGTGGTTGTTTGTTTAAAATCCAAGGCCCTCGTCCTGGCAGCAGTTAGTTTCCACTAGCTGGGCTCCCACAAGAATTGCTGTAATGGAAAGCATATGGTCGCATCACAGCAGGAAGCACACGGGTCTGTGAAACTGTCTCTCAGCCCCTCTGAGGGGTTTGCTGAGTTGTGAGCTATACACACCCACATACTTTCAAACTTGAAGTATGGTGTAGACCTGATTGTGTTAAAGAGATTTTATGTTTCCTGCCCAAGTAACAACTGACGGGCCAGTCCTACGGTGTGGTCTCCCAAGTTGCAATATACAGGCAGTCTGTATTCCCATAATCAGGCCCTCAGGGATACTTTTAACTTCCCAGTTGAGAAGGAGGGAGTCAGAGAGACTAGCCAGCCACAGGTTATTAAGCCATATTCCTGGGATCTCATTGGGTCTGAAAATATACAACTGCCCTCTTCTAAGTGAACAAAGTTCAGCTCTTGGCTCCCCACCACCACCATCCCGTGAAAAGCTTTTACCAAGCAGGTTAGCTGTGCTAAGCCTCAACTACCTCTTGCCCACTTGATCCACAGGCCCTACCAGTTTCCAGTTGCTCCATAGATTACAGTAATGGTGAATGAACCTTTTAGAGCTTTCAGTGATAACAAACAGCTGGCTGAAGCACACGTGCCATGGGTTCACCACCACTGCACTAGAACAATCCCCCACATCACACCCAACCAAGCAGCTTGCTGTTTCTTACTCCCTTTATTGAAAGTAAAGTTTCTGGGCATGGGAAGGATGAGGGAGACATCAGTGTTGGAATGGCTTCTTGGAGGTTGCAGTTGACTCTGGACTTTGGGCCACTTGCCTGGTAGACTTCTGGAAAGTCCTGAATAGCAGTAACTAATGGCTTTATCAAGTTACCTTTCCTGACTCCCTCAGCAGTTCTGAAAAGCATCATTGGTGTACTTGATTTCAGATTTTGACGGGTGATAAAAGCACAGATTGAGGTTGCTGCT
Organism: Heterocephalus glaber; assembly: GCF_000247695.1. Next base: position 7,217,315 of record NW_004624839.1, read on the forward strand.
TCACAGGGCCCAGATTCCTAACTATTGACTGATGTTATTTTTGCTTTTGCTGAGAAACGCACTCATGTGGTTGCTGATACTTTTAATGGGTTGCTCTCTGAGGCCCAGCCACTTGCCCTTTAATCTGGGAAATTGTTGTTGACCTGCATGGAACTGGACCTGTACAGTTTTAGCCTATGCAGTTGGCATGATGGCTTACTTTTTTCTCTTGAAAATACAGTCAGATTAAACAGCAACTGTAAGTGTTCCTTGTATCTTTATGGAGCTTAACTTTAATTCGGATCTCCCTTTTACTGCTGTCATCTGAAGTTTTAACATCTTAAGTGTCCTATGGTCCTAGTACTTCTGTTCTTGTACTTCTGAAAGCTCAATGGAAAATGCTTGATCATGGTTTGTCAGTAGTAACTATCTGTACTTATAAACAGGAAAACCTTCAGTTCTTCTGGTATATTGGGGTCCTGTCAGTAACTCATTGTTGTCCCGGAGACTCTGTAGAGGATTCTCGTGGGATATCTCTTGGTGGCTCTTTCTCTTCCTTCCATTCCTCAGAGGATCATATTTTCTATTCTTTGCAGAAAATTCCCACTGCTCTCAGGTTCCCTGGCTATAGTTGGAAAGACATCTATGCCCAAGGAAGAGTCCAGGCCTGAGACCTCAACAGGCCAGCCAGGCAGCAGATGCTTGCTGCCTTTTTAATTTTGTATTTATTATTCCCTTAGAGTTTGGAGAACCAAAGCCAACAAGTTGTTAAAAGAGTGAGCATAATTTGACTTCTGGCATTGATTGGGGCTCAGGGGTTACTGGGTATTTTGTTTTCTGATGTGAAACTATTTTTGGTAACCACTAACTCTTCCTTTATTCTTTTCTTGCAGATGAGCTCACAGTGCCTGCACTTTACCCCAGTAGCCCTGAAGTGTGGGCCCCGTACCCTCTGTACCCAGCGGAGTTAGCGCCTGCTCTACCTCCTCCTGCTTTCACCTATCCCGCTTCACTGCATGCTCAGGTAATTTATACCCATCGGCCACGACTTCACTCACTCCACCACCAGTCCTTCCAGACCTGGTTCCCCAGAGCACACCATACAACTAACACCTATCCAGCTAACAGAGCCACCTTCAGGAAATGAATGATCCCCTCTTCGTCCAGCTGACACCCCTCCGGGACTTATGAGGACCATCTACAGCAATGATTCCACCCACTGCCTGATGTTTGCCCCCAATGACACCTCTGTCTTCCTTAATGATCTCACCCTCATCTCACACAGAAGGGACTGAGGTGGGGTTACCTTCCTGGCTCCCAGTTAGCTCGAGGTTATCACTGGGGCATAGATGCGTGTTCCTTGTCATGTGGATGGGCTGCTGTGGTGGGCATGCCCTTGAGCTGGAGTTAATTTGTCTGTATGTTTCTGTGTCTGGAGAGACTTTTGCTGTCATGTTCCATGGGGAACAAAGAGGGAGTTCCAGGACATTCCATGTTTAGGAAACTTAGAGCAAAGATACAATACGATGTCTAGAATGTAATTACAAGTCAAGGTAGAGCCTCTCTTCTGACTCACTTACTTTCTTAGTTAAGAATAGCCCAAGTTTCATAAACAAACTCCTTTGCCTCTCCCCAGTGATGACTATCTGTATACTAACACTTCCTGTCTCCCTGGAGAAAATGTTTTTCTGAGGTTTGCTTTTAGTATAAGTAGTAGTAGTCACTGTTAAGATTTGCCTTCGGAAATAACCACTCATTCTTTGGCCTGCAGAGGGTGATGATCAATAGGAAATAAGTAGAAAGAATATAAATTCCATATTCTTAGCTCATGTGTCACTCAGCCTGGTTTTGAAAAAATTATCAGGCTAGGATAGAGGTGGGTTTTTTTTTTAATTTTGTTCAGTGTTTATTTACAAGGCTGGATGAAATTTACAGCTTCCCAGAAACTCTTTCCTTCTGACTTTTTCTTGTTGTTCAGAACTGTGTTAAGACACCTAGAAGCAGCCCCCTATGAGGGACCTTGAAAGCTGTGGGGTCAGGAGCATCATTGGCTGAGCAGCTTTCCATTCTCTCAGCTGAGTACCCATGCTTTTTGCCTGCAGTGGTGACCTGGCTTCCTGGATCAGCTCTCCAGGACACCCAGGCTCATGTAGGCCAATGGCCTTGGTGCCTGGGCTCCAGGGCTGATAACCCTCAGTTGGGAGAAGGAAGCAGAAAAGCAGTACAATTGGGGAAGGAAAATCGAGATGGTGATGAGAGGACTTGGCACAGAAAATAAAGCAGAGGATTATCTCTGCCTTGTACTTTTCTTTCTCCTCCTCCTTTGCCACTTTCTGCCCATGTCATTGCTCCAGACCCTTCCAGCTGGCAAATAACGGGAGAGAGAGCTAAAGGTAAACCCGTGACTGTCTTCTGCCAAGTCGTCAGGAGGTCTGCAGTGGGTGACAAGGAATAACTGAAAGAACCCCTTTTTTCCCTGCTTACCTCTAGTCTATGGATGAGATGTCTGCTTTACCAGATGGCTTTCAGTTAAGGCCATTAATAAATAGCAGGAAACTGCAAGTTTGTGTAGTCTACTGAATATCCATGGCTTTGTTAAGTCAACACCAAAGCCTTTCACTATTACTTTGGAGAATCCAGAGTTGACAGTGGCCGGAAAAGACGGAATAGTGGCTTTAGAGCATGACATCTGTCCTTGCTTCATTCATGTAACAGCTGAAATCAGAAGTGATTCTGGGGTTTTGGTTAGAGAAGGAGTTAGAAACCCTACATGGTGAGGCAGTTCAAGTTTAGGTGGACTCAACCATTTGACTTAATGGGATACATTGCCCACATGGCACCTTCTCCTGGCAGCTCTTCTTTTATCTTGAGTCTTTCCTAGCCTGGAGTATACTTTTCTCTGCTACGTCAGTCCTAGATTTGGTTGAACTCTCATCCAGTATCGATGAGATCCACATGGATCACTTCTTATTTGGAATCCTTCCCAGTGCAGCATTGGACTCTATATCCCAAAGAATCATGAACAGATGGTGGTTATTTAAATTTTCCATTTTGGTACTCAGAGTGAACAGATAGAAGCTTTACAGATCAGCCAATATGACCCATTTTACAGATGAGGAAACAGGCCTGAGAAGATGGAGAGAGTTGCCTAAAGTCACAGTGGCTCTACCATTACCAGACCCAGAGCAGTCACCTAACTCCTAGGCCTGTTTCTTTCCACCCTAAGGTGCTGGCTAACCAAAGACTTAACCCTTAATGGAATCTTGGAGAGGCTTCAGTCCAGTGACTTCTTGGAACTTTTTTCTCTAAGTAAAAGCGAAGCCTGTGAGAAGAGACTTGGAGGCAAAGACAAGGGAATCAGCACCTAACTGCACCCCGAGGGTGCCAGAGAATCTTACTAACTGGCGGTAGAACAGAGTGGGGAGTCCCCAAATGGAGCCTCTCCCCATAGTGAATAACAACTCAGTTTTTGTCTTGGAGATTTTGTAATGTTTTTGGAGAGTCTTCTAAGTAATTTTGCTTTTCTTAGCAATGTTATGCTCTGTTTTGAGACATGGATTTTTTTTTTCTTCTAGTGTTTCTCTCCTGAAGCAAAGCCCAACACACCTGTCTTTTGTCCACTTCTCCAGCAAATTAGATTTGTCTCTGGGAATGTGTTTGTCACATATCAACCTACTGCAGACCAGCAGAGGGAGCTCCCATGTTGAATTTGTTTGTTAGCTATTTTTCCCCCTTTTGCAAAAACTATTTCTTGGTGACATTTGAGAGATTCAATAAAAATTTTACTCAGAACAAAAAAAAAAGATCTCAAGTAGACTACAGCGTTTTGTTTTCATGGTGATTCAATTTTGGAGCAAAGGTGTTCACCTCTAACTGAGGCTTTGGGAGAATTGGGCCCTTGACAACTAAGTGTGTTATACAGGAGAAGGACTCAGAAAAAGCACCCTGGGGAGACTGGGCCTCATCACTGCTGCTTGTATCTTCTTGGGCTCCCAAATACCACAAGCTACATACTGGAAGATTCTCATCCCAGCTTCCACAGCCATCAGCTACAAGAGCGCTTACTTCACCAGGGATGGCATGACTAGCTAGTGGAAATGTGTTTGCAACAAGTGGATGTGTTTGCCACTTTGCCCACTGGGATCCAGAGGAAGGAGGACCCAAGAAATGGAACTTGCCTTTGAAAAGAAGTTGGGTCACATTGCTAGTTGTGCTCCAATTTCAGTCATGAGCTGGTGCCCCCTTAGATGTCCCAGCTCTAATCTTAACATGCTATTTGCATTCAAATCCCACTTCTTAAGAACTTACTGGCTAATAGGACTGCATACTGTGTACTGCCTTACTATTTTTAAGGATGAAAGAGCAACCCTGTGCAACAAACATCTGATTTCTAAGATCATTAACATTTTTAGAAGTGAACATCTAGCTCACTTTTCAGGGTCATTGGTATTTGAAATTTATTAAATATCTTGTGTAAGTCACTGAGTAGACATTTCACCACCATCTGGAAAGTTGTTCTCTGAAGACAGTAACCAGCACTTCCTGTTACCTCATGCTCACACATGTTTGCCTTTAAAGTCGAGGTTCATCTTTTGCTTTTAGCCTTGGTGCCTTGTTGCTGAGGCATCTTGGGGCAGAGAGAAACTGAGTCAGTAAAGCACACTGCCCTCTCCACTAGAAATGCAGCACCACACATCTTCCACTAGAATCAGTCTCAGAGTTGAACCAGAAACACTTGCAGAAATGCAGTTCTGAGACACCCAATTGCCTGCTGCCTATTCGGAGGCTGCACTCATCCCGCATCAACCCAGTCCTTTCAGAACGTGTCTGGGCTGCTGCACAGCTCGGGATTGAACACATCACTTAGGCTACAGAAACAGAACACTTCAAAGACCTGACTTCTTGGGGGCATGCCCCTTGGGAGGTCCCTTGTGTCACAGTGGAAAATTTTTAAAGGTTAAACTCAAAATAAATACAGAAGTGGACCATGGGAAAAGTAGGATGGGGAGATTATAAAGGCATAGATAGATGGGCTTAGGCTAGTGCTCTAGGGCCGTCCCCATTGACTAAGAAATATTTACTCAGCAGCAGAGGGCTGCTTCTGAGAACTGGATTGTAGGACATTTTCTTTTTTAAAATTTTCAGTAAGCATCTCTGTCCCTCACTATTGCCTTATGGAGGATACCAAGAAAAAAACACAGGGACCTGCAGTGTGGCATGAGGAATGTTGACGCAGAGCATGACACAGTGTATAGATCTGGGCATTCCCAGAGCTCCTTGGAAATAATCCTTAGCCCAGGGTAGCTATCATCCTATCAAGGTGCCTGTTGGGCCTCCTATGGCAAGGAGCCTTACTTTTCAGCCTTGTAACTCCTATTTTCAGGCCATGGTCTTTGCTGCCGTGGTGGCTGGTGCTGTTAGGGACCTGTGAACAAAACAGTCTCTCATACCCAGGAAGGGGCTTTACCACCCCAGGTACATCCTGGCTGCCAAAAGTGAGGGAAAGGTGTGAATCCCAGATGGGATCAGCTCATAACCCTGGCCCTTCACTATCCACTGTCTTCCTCAGAGCTGCTGCTTGAGCCTGTCCAAAGAACCAGGCTTTGAAGGACTGTATAAGTTGCCTGTGGGGCTGAGCAGCCCGAGGCTTGAAGTTTTTTGTAGACATAAAGGAAACTATTAATCCTCTGATGCTTACATGTCCCTCTAACCCTGCAGCTGTGTGAGGCCAGTCTGCAGAAAGAAACCATCCTCAGTGCTATGTCACCTGAAGATGTCAGCCCTGCCTTGTTGGGTTTTCTCAGAGCATCTAGCGTAGTGCTCACAGGAGACAGACAGGTAGGCCAGATATGCAGCATTAGCCCCTGCAAACAGGCTATGCCTCCCCTAGTTACTATGAGTCTCCTTTTCTTTTCCTTATGTGGGCAGGGCCTGTGCTATCACACTGTACACTGTCCATAGCCCATGTAAGTCAGACCAGGCTGGGAACACAGGCCAGGATGTGTCCACCTACCAAAAACATCCCTGTGTTGGGAAACACATCCAGAGTGGGAAACAGCTAAAGTCTCGCTGCTTTACATGGAGCCACTGTCCTTGAACTTTCCAGCTGTTGTTTTATCTCTTTCCTATCAGAAACTGGAGGAGAAAGACCCTCACCCCCCTACACACACACATACACACAACTCCTGGTTTCTTCACACAATCCTCCCACTAGGATTTGCCCAGCTTCCTCTCCTGGCTCAGCCCCTGGAAGATAATCCACTCTTTGCCAAGTAAATACTCTCCCTGGTGACCCTGACCATCCCTTCCCCAAATCATCTCTGGCACTTGGGGAGCTAAGGAACCTTTTCATAAGACAGCGAGAAACAAACATTTGCCCTGTTGCTACTAGCCACTTAAAGCAGTCCAAAGTTATTAATTCCAGCCTTTCTATAGAGGTACTTGTTCCTTTAGCCAGAGCAGCTGTACTGAAGCCAGAGAGTCCCCTACTGGCAGCTTTAGGCAGCAGCTGCTATTCCAAAACTAGACTGAGTCCCTGAGTGCGTAGCTGTGTGGTCATGTGGCCCTGGTAAACATTCCTGAGCACCAGATTCCCCAGAATTCAGGACTGGGAGAATAGCCCAGAGTGGACCTGCAACCTGGGTGCATCTTAGCTGGTGCCTTGTGTCTTCAGGTCCCTTCAGCAGGCTCTCTGGGTCCTGTGCAGACTGTCCCTGACCTTACTGGTGTTCAGAGCCCAAGTCTGAATCTCAGCGAGTCACTCCTGTAAGTTACGCTGATGAGCTCAGCCTCTTCCTCAGGATTGCTAACAAATGTGTGGACTCGCTGTCACAGTTGACAGAATCATGCAAATTGTATTTCAAAATCCGATGAATTGTAATGACAGTTACTAGACATGGCAAAATTTGAGATTTTAGGCAAGTTTTTGTTGTTGTACTTTATCACTGTGGCCTCAGTTTCCTTGTCTGTGAATGAGAAGAAAGAACACATACCTCTTGGAGTTATTTTGAGGTAAAGAGTTAAGTGCTTGGCCTAGAGCAGAAGTTATTAAAATAGTTCTTCCTGTACCTGCCCTTTGTAAGCACTTGGTCTAATCTGGTGCAGCTCAGAGGTCCTGTAGCCCTCCCCATAAATGTGAGAAGCACATAGACATTATGCCTCCAACCCAGGACCCAACGGGGAACCTAGGGCCTGGGCTTTGTTCTTGGGTACCAAAGAGAAGCAGCTGGAGCAGGGCACTGATGTTCAGTGGCTTGCATTGTGGACTGAGGAGACTCTGTTGGGGGTCAGCTGCTGTCCACCAGGCATTCTGGCCCCTCCCCATGGACAGGCACCAGGTGCCATCCGAAAGTATCTAAGGCCTAACTGCTTTGGAAAGAAACCCAAGACTACAAAGAAACTTTGGAATTATACAACGTAATCTTCTTAAAAGGAGAAAGTGAACTTTTCCTTGAAGAAAACCAGTTGTGACAGGGGAGAAAAGGAAAATCAACTCCAAATGGGATCATGTTTTATTCAGGATTTGTTCTGGCAGTGGGGAAGGCTAGCACCCAATGCCAGGATGGAAAGTGGGACGCCCCAACTTCAAGTCTCATGCGTTCTGCCACAAAGCTCTGCCCGCTTCACTGAGCGTCCCTCCTGGGGACCTCTAATGGCCCTTGATAGCAAACATAGTTAAAAATTAACCGGCTGACAGAATTAAATATGGATGACAAGCAACCGCTGTGGACTTAGTCTGACACAGGGTGTTACACGCTCGGGTGCCTTCAACCCAAGTGGTGTCTTGAATGAACTTGGAGATGTCTGAGCACATTTCACATGCCTGTTTGGATGCAGGAGCCTGACTTGTGCTTAGAACAGACAGGGAAAAAGACTAAAAGCCCAGGAGAGAAAAACTGTCCTGAAGGCTTGTGTTTAATTAAACCCAGCCTTGATTGGTCTTAACAGGTCCTAGGGCCTTGGTCTTCCATCCAGACCTTGTCCCTGCCGAGGCTCAGACCTCAGTGGTGCCCTGCCATCCCCCAGTGGAGCCTGGCCTTCAGCCATGGCTTTCTTGCTCACCTCCTTTCCAGCAGGGCTAATGAGAAGGCAGACTTGTTAACCTTTTGCCGAGATAGTAGCAAGTTGTTTTCATTGCCCTAGGCTGGGAGTAGCAGATGCCAGACAAGTAATAAGGAAGGCTTTTTTTACTTCATGCTCTGTGTGGATGCAGAGAAAGAGTGTGGGCAGCCAGCTTGGGGTGGCAGAGGGTAGTGGGGACCACTTAAGGGACCCTCAATGAGCCCCATTTTATGCAGGACAGACATGTCTGAAAAGTCTTTTCCTCGTCTGTCGGAGTGCTTTATTAGACACGAGGATCTTTGCTGTTTAAAAAGCATAGTTGGTAGTATAACGAGAATAGTCTTTATATTGCAAGTCATAACTTCAGTCTGTTGGGCGAGTGTGGAGTGTTTTGGAGCAGAATGGACTTTGGCCTGCAGCCTCTCTTCAGCCTGGCAGCCCAGTAACCTGCTGAAGGTCCTCATGGGGCTTCCTTGATGATCCTGCCAGGAGGAGATCCCGAGGCCTGCAGTGAGTGAGGCAAAATTGGTTTTCATTAAAGCATCGTGTGACCGGCTTGCTGCCAGGGGCTCAAGGCTGGGAAAGCCCCCACAGAAGAATTCAGGGCTCCATTGGGGGACAGTAACAGAAACCTGCCTAAGAATATCTGGGACTTAAAAGCCAATCAATCTGTTAGAGTCGCTCACATAAAATACTTGCTCAAGGTACTGCTTTTATTTTGTTCAAAGAGGGTCGGCTTTGCTCTGAATATGGTGCTGAGTAGCTCTGCGCCTGCAGTAGGAAAGTAAAAGGACTTCCGGCTGCACCACCATGGGACACCCAGGTCACTGGCTGGTTTGCTGGTCTTCCAGTGCAAATTAGTTTCATTAGGAGCTAGAAACTTGGATCTCACATTGGCATCTCAGCCACCTAGATCCTCCAAAAGTCATCACTGCCCTTCCAGACCAACATTTCTCAAGGCCCACAGGGATTAATAGCTGTTACAGAATTAGAAGGTTCTGTGGTCAGATATACTTCGGAAAGGAAGGAGTAGATCAAATCAAACAGGTTTCATAATTTTCTTTCTGTATTTTCTCTTTTTTTTTTTTAAATTTCAATTCATTGTTTTTTTTGTTTCGGGGAACTTCTCAAGAACCTTTCATGTATTGCTTATATCAGGAATCTGTGGCGGTCATAGATTGTAACTTACTGGACTCTAGACCTGCTTCAGACGGGCCTTTCAGCCACACGTGTAGAAACCTACTGAAGAGCAGTGTATCTCAGACATAAGTGTGTGTATTGCAGTCACCTCAGGGGCTTTTTAAAGTATAAGTTATAGCCAGGTGTGGTGGCCCTTACTTGTATCCCAGGACTTTGGGACACGGAGGCAGGAGGACCACAAGTTTGAGCCTAACCTGAGCAATTTTGCAAGACCTTTTTTCAAAATATAACATTTTTTAAAGGGTTGGGGATGTAGCTCAGTGCAAAGGCCGTGTGTTCAGTCTTCAGTATCACATGAAAAAAAAAAAGTTACTGGGCCCCCCCACCAGAGTTTTCTCCATTCATAACAAATTCCAGGTGATGCTGATGGTCCAGGGACCACTCTTTGAGAACCACTGGGGTGGACTTAATCCCTTAACTCAGCAGAAAAGAAACTGGCCAAACCCAGTGAGGTTTACTAACAAATAGTGAATGTTAACTGCTGAACAGCTGGTAAGCAGTTCTCTTGTCTGTTTCTAAAGGCAAGTGTGATACCGGCCAGGTACAGGGCATATGCCCACTCTTGTGTCTTACCCTGTGCCGCTCACACCCCTCTGGAAGGCACAGTGCATCGAAGACAGTAGAGTTTTCCTGTCCTTGGCATCATTGTTGGGAGTATTTGAATCCTCTGGGCCTTAGTGTCCTCATCTATAAATGGAGGAGGATGGAAGGTGTTTGTGTGACTACTTTCTCTGGTGTTCCATTTTTTTATACCAGTCACTTATTTCTGGGTGTTTCTTTTCTGAGTGTCTTCTCCTCCTATCCAACCTGCTGCCACACTGAAGTGTTGGAGTCTGACAGGGTAATTGCTGCAGGGTGCTGCCTTCTAAAAGAGCTTTCCTGAGGAAGTAGGACTCTTGGGTAGAGCAGATTCACTGTGACACTGGTGCAGTGGAGAAGATTCCCAAGGTCTTCCACAGTGCTCACTCATAGTTCATAGTACATGTCAAGTACTTAGCATGGTCTCTGGTGCAGACCAAGTCAGAATCAATATTGGTTAGGTATATTATGTTAGAGGCTCTGATGGGGACTTTAGAACCCCCTAGAATTGTGTGCAGGTCTGTATGTCCGAGCACACGTGCATTCTTCTGCAGACGAGGTGAAACAGTGTCAAGATGCTGTCGTGGGAGGCCAGCCCTTACTGTTCCATGGTTGGAATGAGTGGATTTAAACCCTGCTGAACTGTTCATGAAGAGAAGCATTACTCCAGGAGACTGGGGCAAGCCGCAGGTTCCCTGACCCTGGGGGAGTCAAGAGTGACCTGGAGCCCCGAACCACAGCAGAACGAGCAGCCTGAGAGTAAGGGTGAATCCTCTCCTCACCCCACCCCCCATCCCCCAACCAGCAACTGAGCACAGAACAGCTGTGCAACCAGGCCAGCTGTCCACTGCGGCTGTGCCCCATGAACTGTGCCTCCCCGCCTCCCCTGCGGAAACAGGAACAGCGCTCTCAGCTTGGCAGCTACTGCCCTCTGCTGGAAGGTGGGCACAGCTGGGCCTTAGTACTAGAAGAGCGGGCCACCTCGGGCATCTCCGGCGTCCTCGAGAAGAGACTGCCCTCAGGCCCGTGCCCTGGGGTCTGAGCTGTGGGGCATAAGAGAGAGGAGTTTTGGGGTCCATCTTGTCCTGCACACCACTGTCCGTCCACTGTGAGAGTCACTGGCCTGCTTCCTCACTGGCATCCTCCACCTGAGCTCAGCTGAGCACAGTTTAAGCTGGACCCCACCACCCACCACCCGGGATCAGCCACCTTGTCACCCTGGAATCTCCTGAGGACAGGCATGTGTGCAGCTGAGTAATGCTAGGGCTGTGAGTGGGTGGGGAGGCCTCAGCCACAGAGGCAGTAAGGGCTTCCTCTCACAGTCACCCACTCTGCGGCTCTCTCTCAGCCCCTCCCAGGCCTTGGCGCCCCCACGCCACAGCAGGCAGCATAGCCGCTGTCACCGCACTCCACACTGACCCAGTGCACATGGCTCCAGCCCCTCTTACTGTGTGCAGGTCCCCAGCCCCCCACCTGCCCTAGGGCCCTGTCCCCTCAGCCCGTCCTTTACCACCTGTCTCAAGAAGGCAGCTCCAACTCTGCTCTTTGCTTAGTGAGCAAGTGGATTCAGATGCACACAACCATAAGCCATGGGTAGGTACGAATTTTTTCTTGTCTGTCTTCTTCAAGGCCCTTCTGCCTGCCCTTCTCCTCTCACCTCCGCTTCCCACCCCTCTACCCTATACCCCCCCCCTTCTCTTTTTTTCTTTGTCCTCCATAAACTTCTGAATTCCCAAAGTAATGGGTTTTTAGTCTCCCTGCTGGGAAGTTTCTGATATTCTAACCCCTTAGTTGCCACAGGTGCTGAGAACAACTGGCTCTTTCCGAGGAGCTTCTGAGCCTCTGTTGGCTCCTGAGTAGTACAGCTTTGCTGTTTCTCAGAACTGAGCCCTCCTCCTATTATTGTCTGGTTTCTGGTAAAAAAATCTCACACAATCCCCAGAGACCTAATCCACGGCAGACCACGGGACTCTGGAGTGGATTTCTGGTGTTAGAAGAGAAGCTCACGATGCAACCTGGGTCCTTTCAAGCCACATGTCCAAAGTCAGGACAGAGACCTCTACTCCAAGGGGGGCTGGGGATGGAGTCCCCAATGTGGTTCCCTCCCTGCACTGACAGCCAGGGAGGATATGGCACAGCCCCTCTGAGAAGGCCTGTGAACAGAAGGAAATTCCAAAGATTTCTGCATGGGGCCCAAGCATGATCAAGGACACTGTGGCTTCTCTACAGTGCCAGTTTCTAGGCATCCCAGCTTTGAGTTAGATTAAGTTTTATCCCAAGCCTGATGCCATAGTCCTCTGTGACCATGGGCATTCAGAATACCCAGATCCCAACTGATTTTTCCATGTGTAAAACAGAAGATGAGGGACAGGTTTTCCTCAGTCCCTCGGAGCCCCTAGGTTCTTCAGAGTTACCTCACGGGCCTTAGATGTCATTGTACCCCCATTTTAGCCAGAATGACTTCTGCTTCATCTCGGTGCTTTTAAGTCTGAATAAGGCTTTCACCTGTCCCACTGGGGTGGTACCACCTTCCATGGGCCCCTCCAGGTGTCTCCATTGAAATTTCTCCCTTCCCTTCCCTACTCCCAGCAGCACTTTGTGGCGGGTTAGAGAACTGGGGATGTGGTCCCTCAGTGTGAAAGGATGAGCAGCATTAAACAGGCACCTCTTGCCTGTATCCAAGGGCTTTTGGGAAAAACTGACATTGCTAATAGATGTTTGTTAAAAACAAAACACACTTGCCATTTTGTTTGTTTTTCACATTTTCCTTGGCGTAGGACCCAGAACATTCTGCCAAGTGGACATTCAGTCCATTTGTGTTGGAGTTGGCCTTCCTTTTTAGAAATCCAGTAGAAGAGATGGGGCTTCTGTCTTCCCCGGAAAGGCTTTTTGCCCACAGCTGCAGGCCCCCTCCCCAGAAGAATGAGTAGGGAGAATTGGGTAGCAGGTATCCCTCAGTGTCAAGAAGCCAGAGCCCTTTTTCTAATGAGGTACAGACTCTCTCAAGGAAGTTTTGGCCAAGCCACCATGGTTGAAGGGATCATAAACTGCTACTTGCTTATCAAAGCAGATAAATGATATCTACATCTGCCTAGAAAGCTATGAGGCTGCCCCTTCCCCGCCTAGGCATTTCCAGGTGAGTATGGAAAATGGAATTCACAGGGCCAGACCTGCCTCATGATGGCTGTTAACAGAAAAGAACAGTGGTGCTGCGGGGCTGGCAGAACCTCAGGCCCCTCATGAAGTGGATGCTGCCCTGAGCTCCCTGTGCATCCATAGGTGTGTGAAAGATCTCTCAGGATGCCACTCTGACACTGCCACACACAGGCCAGTGTGATAGGCACCGTCTTGGAGCAGTGAGGAGCTCTGTACAGGAGAGCATGCAGTAGCTCACAGCATCTGCCCATGTGTCTTTTCAGATGCGCTGGCTCCCTCCCTCCGAGGCTACTTCTCAGGGCTGGAAGTCCCGTCAGTTCTGCTGAATGCTGTGTAAGTACCTGGTTCCCTGAGGAACATGTAAAGCACCTAGCAGTACACAGTGGGCACGTCACACCCACACCTTCAGTGCTAACTCTTAACCCTGACCCTTCTGCGCTCCCTTTGCTTGTCCGTCTGAGAAGAGCTCTCAGGTGGCCACACATCTTAACTAGGAGAAAGTTTCTGCCTAGGATGGGGGAGAAGTGAGGTATGGGTGCCCTGCTGAGTCCAATTCAGAAATGATATTCTTGTCTGACCTGCTTCATAGATGAGCAGTCAGTGTGACTTTCTGTAGGAAAGTGACAGAAAATTCCATTAAATAATTGTGCTCCCCGCATTAAGCAGAAACCTCCTTCAAATTGCAGAGCTACGTCATTCACTAAAACAACTTAGTTTTTGTATGGAAAGTATTGTGCTGTTGCCAGTAGGTTTTCTTTAAGATTTTTTTTATCTTGAGGGAAACAATATCCTAAATTGGCATTTGTGCCATTTGGGGCCTAACTTCGCTTTAAACAACTATTAAATGATTTTTTCCTATAAATGTAGAATTAGTGCAAAAATCCAAACACCTCCTGTAATTCAATATGTTGACTGGCACCACTGTTCCGAATCATAATCGGGTGTGTGGATTTGAAGGGGTCTGCCTAAAGTGAAGTCACTTTAGTGCTACAGTCCCATAATCAGGCTCCTCTTGGGCTACATCACCCTTCATGGAACAGAAAGAAAAATGCTTCAGGAAAGGACCAGACCCATATCCATCCTGTGAGGTAGAAACACTAGAAAGTACAGCAAACAGTCGTGTTCGTGTACCAACTACTAACAACAGGCAGGGGCCTTTTCTTGGAGAGCATAATGGTTCCGAATAAAACTAATACTTACTTCTTCAACTGTTATTGATGCTGAATCCCTGGATAGGTTTGATGCTGAGTCCCTGGTTAGGTCACACGAGGCCTTTGGGACTCCTGAAGAAGTACAGGAAGCCATACTTGAGAGCGCTTCTGGGAAAGATGGCAGGAATGGTGGATGCTGGAGCTGGGCTTGTGTAGTCCGGGGCCCTCTTAGAAAGGAAGAGGACACTGAATAGGACTTTTATTTTTTTAAGTACTGAGGATTGAACCCAGGGTTTTTGCATTAAGCTAAATCTCCAGCCCTTTTTATTTTGAGACAGACTCGCTAAGTTGGTAAGTTGTCCAGGCTTTTTAGAGTCCTGGGGTTTATTTTCCACCGGCAAGTTGCCTTTGAGACCTGAAGTCTAAATTGGTTGTTGAACAGGTCACCACCTCCAGATTGGCTCCCACCCTGCATTTGGGTTGCCTTTGCTCTCAAAGGAAGGGCCCTGGCCCAGCAGGAACAAAGCAGGTAAGACCAGAGGTACAAGGGAGAGCTAAGTGGCTTCTTTCAGGAGTGGCAGGGACTTTATGGACAATGTGGCAGTCTCAGTGATGGAGCAATTGGCAGTGGATGGTGGCATGGGGCTTGTGGAAGGGCTGTGAGTGTTTGTAAGCATTTACATTGGCCAAAAGGAAGGCAGACATCATAAAGTAGTTGCATGGGTTCCAGTCTGAAAGCTCCTGGGCTCCATTTACATCAGCTTGTCTGATTTTTTTCCGAATTATTTTTCTCCACAGACTTATCAGGGCACCAATCAGCCAGAGACCTAAAGATAGTAACAGCTACTAAAGCAGAATTAGCAATTGCTCCACTATAGACTTATAGCTTAAAAGAACCCTGTAAGATCTGGATCAAAATATGTAATGTCTTCTGGAGATGAGTCATTTGTCCTGAGCTGAACACAGGCCCTGGGCCAGACTCCTTCCTGGTCTGGAGGAAGTGGAAGAGGGGATGTGGTCAGGAAGGGGTATGGACAGTGGTGCTCACTGCTTCTGCAGTCCAAGGTAGACCAGCTTGCTGTGCCTCCTTCTCATCTCTTGGATCAAGTCCTTTCCAAGATGGCTAATAATCCAAGCTCTGTAATATTAGGGAAATGTAAATGAGAATCAGAAATAGTGGTGCTGATAAGCTAATGTAAACATTTTAGGCCAAGTCCAGTCTGTCAGAAAGACCCAATGAAGGGAGGTGCTCCTGTGGCACCCCTGGCCCTGGTGCCTGCCTCTCATTTCACTGAAGGGGGCTTTCTTCCCCAACTTGGTTTGCTCTTCGTGGAGAGATGGTACCAGAACAGAAGGTGGAGGCGGGAGTGAGGTCTGGTATTGGACATAACAGCCTCGATCAAGGCTGGCTGTCATCTCTGATGAGATGGAGTCTCTGATGCCATCCTTCAGACCCTGAGCAGCCCGGGGCCTGCTCTCTCAGAGGCCCTGTGGGATTTTTAATTTATGTGCTTTGACTTACTGCTAAAGAGAAGTCAGTGAGCGGACTAGAAATGAAAGCTAAAGTTGTTCTTTATTGTTTAAACATGGGTTGTGCCTGCTGTGTGTTAGAAAAAAATGTGTGAAAACCCAGGCCTGTGCACTAAGGGGCTGAAGTTCTAATGGAAGAGAATTAGGAACTTACTACATGAGAGACAGAAAAGTGACTGCTCAGGGTGCTAAAGATCTGCCTGCTGGGAGGGGAGGTAGAAAGCAGGATGCACACATGCTTTGTTGTTGGTGGCCTGCGGTACATGTCAGACTCTCAGGAGAGGGGCTAGCAGGGCTGGGGGTTCCAGTGTGACGTTTTCTTGGCATCTCACCTGACACGTGCTGTGGAACCTGGCCACGTGCTGTTCTCACTAGGGTTTTGGTAATGACCCCGCCAGGTAGCAGAGAATCCCAGAATACACAGAGATGACTGGGAATTACCAATTTCCCACATCTAATGAGAATGGGGAGCATCAGCACTTTGTCACTCCTTATGGATAATGAGAGTCACACAGCTTTCCATGTTCGATATCCAAATACAGTTCAATACTTTTTGAAAGGGAAGGAGTTAGGGTGGGTGTGGGAGGGTATTCGTAAGAACACATGAGAGAGATCGCTTCTCGGCCTTTTGGCTAAGATCAAGTGTAGTAAGAACACATGAGATTTCCTTGGCCTGAGATCAAGACCGTAGCATAGAAATTATATGCATATGTCATTTACAGCCTCACCAAATTAGAGAAGGGACTGGCCAGAGATAACACAGCTGGAGTTTGAGGCAGTTTATTCCTTAGAATTTGTTTTGGGAGGAACAGCCTTGCTTGTCTTTGGCTGTGAGCACAAACACCTTGAGCACAGAATTGTCCTGCCCCAGGGACTGCATGTGGAAATGCTTTACAATGAGGGAAAGGCACTGCTGCTTCATACTGGCCTGGAGAGCTGCTGTGGTCCCTGCCCTCACCCCTACACTCTGTCAGGGGGTTGTGTTCTTACACTGCAGTGTGCCCAGAAACCAGGGCAGTTCTTGTGACTGACTTGCCATTCCATTCCCCTTCTATTAATCAAGGTCTCCATGTCACACTTGAAGTCAAAACATCATAAATCCTCAGAACGGCTATAGTGTAATGAGGAGGAGGGAGGTAATAAAATAATAGATACAATGGTTCTCATGGTACTGAGTGTGTGGAAAAAGGGAAGCCCGTAAGAGACTAAGCAGTGGAGGCAGGACACACACTTCTGTTCTGTCCAGAGGCCGAGGGAGCAGGGTCAGCCTGAGCACGCAGCACTTGAACAGAGGCCCGACACTTTCCAGACTGAGGGGCTGCTTTTGCAGAACAGGCCGTGCCTAAGTTTGGAGACTAATCGAACTTCTCTCATCTGCGCTAAGTGAAAGTAGCTAGGCTTGGAATGCAGCTGGCTCAATGCAGGGAGGCCTCCAAGGGTCCCCCATCCCAGGAGGGGACTCGCCAATGTGGCCACCAGGCCGTCGCTGGCCGGACCTGCTCAAGGAGCAGCTGATAGATTGTCCACTCCCAGGCCCTTAGGGCAGCATGTGCTCAGAAGCTGCAACCCACCTGTTCTCCCTCTTCTGGAGACTGGCTGTTCCCTTCTGGAAGTTCAAAGAGGGTGGCCATGTGTGAGACCAGGACATTGAGTCTCAGGGCTCCGTGACTCATGTCAGGGCAAAGCTCAGGAGCCTCTGCCCCAACCCTGCAGTTCTAGAAACTCGTGCTTGTTACTCAGATCTTCACAAGGTCTGTACCCAGCACATTTGCGCCTCCCTTTGTAGTTGTCATCTCCTCTGGGTGTCAGTGGAAGGGTCTGGCTTGAATCAGCTCACTGCCCCCCAGGGGAGCCCAGCCCCAGCACACACAGCTGTCACTCCTGTAGTATTGGAGCAAAGCTTACTAATAAAACCCCGTGCTTCTGAGCAGGGAAGTGAGAGTTAGGTGGTCATATTCCTAGCTTAAACCCGAAGGCCAGGAGGAATCTGGCTGTCCATGTGGCTTCTTCAGCAGGAGACCTCCCGGAAATGCTGCCTGGGTCTGGCAGCCCTGGGAGGGGCCTATGCCCACTGCCGCTGAGTGCCTCCCTAGTGCGCCGTGGGAAGTCTGGCAACAGCTGGGAGAAATTGAGTGAGTGGATTGCGAGGATGTGTGTGTATTTTCCTCTCCTCAAATAACACAACTTCGGCTATGTGTGTGGTGCACGCAGGAGACTGGGGCAGAAGCATCACTGGGAGTTTGAGGCCAGCCTGGTCTACATAGCAAGACCATGTATCCATAAAAACAGTACTTTTACTTGGAAAGCAGAACTGTCTACTCATCTTTTAATATCTTTGTAGTGAAATTTTGGGGAAAACTTTTTTTCCCCTTAATTCTGAGAAGATAGATGTCCTAGGAAGGCATTGTTTCCTTCGGGCTCAGTCTTATTCCAGAGGTGGAGGGTTGGGCAGCCTTGGTGCCAGCTGAGGAGCTCAGGGAGGTGGTGGCAGAGCCTTACTCCCTTCTGTGGAGGAAGCCCTGCATGGAAGCAGCGCCCTCACTGACTGCAAGACCAAAAGAGCACTGAGCTGGATGAAAATCTGAAAAATGTGCATAGAGAATAGGGCCATTGGTATCCACATGCATAGAGTTGGACTTCATGCCTTGGCAGCAGGAATTTTATTATGGAAGGCATAAAAGGGCCTCAGGAGGAGTATTAAAAGTGTACCATCTGCCAGTCTATGTACCTTCATAGTTCAAAATGCTCAGACCTTAGGGTAGTCATGGTGAGCCAAGTCTTGAGTTTTTTCTAAACTAAAACCTCAGTATTCAGGTTTAATTGGTGTTGGCACTTTGTGATAATAGGTGGGTTTTGGGTTACAGTTTGGGCATTTGGACTCTAAAAGATTCGTCATCACTGCTCTAGTGTTTTAACTTTTCATTTTCCAGAAGATGTTTAGAGTAAGACTTTAAGTCATTGGCGCATTTGACGGCACACGGTTCTACTGTGGCCTTGGGCTGTCCAAGTCTATTGTGGTCTGAGGCAGCTCTCAGAGCTGGTGATGAGTCTGAGTCTTCCGTATTGGGGCCTCAGGTCCTACCTCTTTGCTTGGTGGGGCTTTGGGGTGGCACTCAGGGTCTAGACACAGTCCCTGGTATCTGACCATGTGACCACAGTGCAGAATCCCCATGGGCTGGGTCCAGTGGCCTCCAGAGTTTTTGCAGCTCTGCCCTCAGTGAAGGAGACAGTGTGCACACTTCTCAGAATGCCCTTCCACTGTGGCCCAAGAGCTACCTCTTCTCTGCTTAGTCCCAAGGTCCCCTTCCTACTGCAAGTTTCTCCTTGCCACTCTTGTAAGGTGGTTCTGAAGTGCAGCTTGTCCTCAGCTCAGCGTCAGGGGCCTTAGGTCCTTTTGTCTTGGGCTCTTTTAGCTCCTTGTCCTCCAGACTGGTGGGTCATCAAGGCTCAGGGCCCCCGAGCAAGAGGCCCACACAGGAGGGGGTTGCAGTGCACAGGTAACAGTTAATCTCTGTCTGTCCAGGTCCCAGGTGTGTGATGGCGGCTGCAATCTGTCTTGTGGGTATTAATGCGCTCTTCACTGGTGGCGACTGTTCTCCAGCTGTTCTGCAAAACTGGAGCGTGCTGGTGAGTTCCAAGGGCAGGTGTCAACCAGTGTGTTAAAGATGGGCACCAGTGTCTCCCAGGAGCTTCAACCTCTGGGAGGTGCCCACAGTGGGTGCTCACGTGCCCAGGTGGTTCTGGTGGGTGGTCTACATTGCCCCTCCTGCACAGCCCACTGAGGGAAGGCCATCTAGGGTGGCCGTCTTAGGCAAGGCTGGCAGCATCCCGATCTAGTTATACTGAGTATAGCCCTTTCTTGAGTGGAACATTTTTATGAATATTTTTTGGAATAGGGTCATTATTCCTGGGTACGACTGTATTCTATAGGATTCTGAAAGAATTCCTCTAGAGTGCTGGGTTTTGTCAGTAGCGATGCTAGTGAGTTTTCACTTGGTGCCAGCGTCACTCCACAGTAGGAGTCTTATAGTGCCCATTCCCAGAGGTGACCTGCCTGCCAGGCACCAGGGGAAGGGCTTCCAGGTGTCTCTGGAAATGCTTGGCTTAGGAAAGCAGGAATTCCAGGGGCCAGCAGGCAGCAGTTTATGTCTCAGCCCAAATAAGGTGGCAAATTTTGTTCCTGTGAAGGGCCTATAAAAATTTGAAGATGAGTCAGAAGGAGGGCAAAATTCCTGCTAAGGACAGAAGACCAGGCAGTGCTGACCAAGGAGGCCATCAGCACATTTCGGGGCGTAAGTAAATGATGCTCAGAACCCGTATCTGTCAGGATTCATCCAGAAACACGCGCATCCAGTGTGCTGCACTTTCACCTGGGTAGCTCTCTAGTTGGAAGCGCACAGCCTACACTTCAGGGTCTTCCCCAGTGGCATCTACTAACACAGGTTTACTCCAAACAGGCAGCACTGTCATATCATGTAGAGCCGCAGGTATTTATCCCATTAGTTCCATGGCCGCCTAATTACATGTTTGTTTGTCATGGTTCTTAATACTCATAATAGTCACCCTGGTATTAAACTTTTTAAAAGAGACTTGGTTTTGTTTTTTTCCCTCCTTTGGGGAAACTCAAAGACCAATTAAAAGCTACTCTTGCAATTCTTGAAAGCAGATTAGACATGACTTTTTAAATGTAGTCAAGCAACCAAAATATTAATCATTAGAGACACATGTACACGAGCCCAGTCAAAGCAGCAGCGGGTGGTGGTTTCTTGGACAGACACCAGAAAGGCCTAGTGATGAGGCAGAAGGGGCGGCTTCGGATTTGGGGGTGATGTTCCAGGAGTGCCTGAGGAGGGTGTTTCGGCACTGACAGTGCCAGCCATGGTGATGACCAGACCGAGTTTGGAGGAGGCTGTTCCCAGATGACACTGCTTCCATAGGCCAGAGATGGGCCTGGCTGGGCAGGGAGGCCTGCATCAAGCCCTGGTGCTGAGACTTCTGTGGCTAAGGGGCGCTGGAGCCGTGCGCAGCCAGGGCACCTTGTTAGTGTGAGCTGGAGAGGGTGTCTGGAGACTGATATCTTTGGAGTGGGATGGAATTACTCAACTATAGAAAACTTTCCCTAGACACCCTATAGACTATGAACTTTGAACATTTAAAAATATTTTAATTGGGCCGGGGATTTAGCTCAGTGGTTCCGCTGCCTGTCTTGCAAGCGCAAGGACCCAAGTTCAATCCCCAGTACCAAAAAAAAAAAATTTTAATTATGAATTATCAGTACTTGATTTTTTAAAAATCAAGCTGATAGGTGTAAAAACTAAACTACTCATTAGTTACAAACACTGGTCATATGATCTCCCATATTGGATAGAGGGGAATACTTATCTGACCTTTGGTAAAAATGAGTGAATGTTTGATGGTTAAACTCTTGGGGGAAAAATCACTGGTAAATAGTTCAAGCAGAGAAGCAAGGAGGAAAGCAGTCTCCTCATGCTGGGAGAAGCAGCTCACAGGGCATCTGGACTTCTAAACCACTGGAAGTTGAACAGGGGCAGAGCAGCCACCCCCAGGCCTTGCCAGGTGTCCCTTCCATTTCATAGGCGCCTTGTTCCCACACCCGTCAGTAACTGTTCCCAGGTACTGAGTGCCACTCAATCATCTTTACATCAAAGATGAAATGTTTTAGAATTTTGTATCAGGGAGACATCCTGGTGTGTCTTCAGACTGGGGCAGTTGCAACCTGAGACAAGGAGATTGTATTTATACATGTCCTTATGTCCCGTAGTGACACGCAACGTGGGGAAAGGCTCTGAAAGTCTGTGCCACCTCAGCCTGACCCTCTCTCACCCGCCCTGGTACTTCATGTTCCCGGATGTCTTTGGATTCTGTTAAAAATGTCCTTGTAATACATTCCAAGGTTTGAACTCCGTTCCTAGCAAAACCTCTTCCTTGTTTACAGGGACTGAAATAGTCACATTTTGACCTTCTGTTCTGTCTGGGAACACTGATGGCAATGTGGATACATTCTTTTCCCGTGTGACAATTCCATCTATACAGCACAGTTTCTGGAAAGCTAGAAACTATAGAATCATGTCCTACCTTCTCTCCTCCCTTCAGAGCTCCCACTTGTAATCAGCTGAGATTAAACAGACCTTTACACCTGTCTTCCTGCACAGGCAGAGAAAGGAATGGAGCATCATAAAGTTGGGGTGGGTGCCTTCTCCCCCAGTGAAAGCAGCTTCTGCAGCAGACCCCCCACCAGGGCCGGAGCCACCCAGGAGAGGTTCGAGGAGCTCAGGGTGCTGTGGGGCTGGTGCAGAACCCAGGATGGCCCCTCCCCAACCCGGGCACAGATCCCTGGCTCCAGCCCAGAGCATTATCAAGACAAAGGGCCCAGTCACAGTGCCACATCCCATGGGTGGCCCATCTCTCCCATTTCACCTGCCCGGGACCCAAGTGTCTTGAGTGAAGGGATTGTGCTATCCTTATGATATGGCTCGGACTGAGCCAGGAGAGTGTCTTAGGAAAATAATCCAAGGAGTTCAAAGAGGAACCCCTGCAAGGATCAGGAGAGGAGAGTTTTAAGGATAGATTTCTTGTGTGCTGGGGGAGCAGGTTACACAAAGTAAATAGCCTGTGAGGGAGCTCTTGGGGGCCTGGAAGGATGGTTGAGTTGGGGATCTGGGACTTGGGGATCCACTGGAGAGAATGGGGTAGGGGGGTTTAATCATTATCACCTTGTGTCTAGTTCAAATGGTTGAAGATTCAGAGTTGAAAGGGCAAACCCAGGTGGTGGTGGTGGTGTCAAGAGGGAGCAGCAGCAGGCCTGTGTGCAGAGACAGACTCTCAGGGCCAGAAGGCAAGAAGGTGATGAGTGTGGGTTTCAGCAGAAATGTCAGGAGGAACCTGAGAGGAACAGGGAAAGCGGTGTAATGCCTAGGAATTAGCTGTGGATTCAGAGAGGGGGCAGGGCTAGCACTGTGCCTTTGCCCAAAGACTGTTGAGCGCTCCAGAATTGGAAGACTGGTCAGGTGCCTGCCAGACATAGCCGGGATTCCTCCACCTAAATCAGAAGGCCCAGCAGATGGGAAGGAGAGCAAACATGGCCAATCTCTCTGACTTCCCATTCAGTCCTTTCTTGTGGTCTGTGAGAGCAGCATGGCAACTCTGCTTGCAGGTTTTGGTCTTGATGTTGTGTCACCACATCCAGGCCAGGGACCGCCAAATGCCAGCTCTGTGAATCGTTCCCGAAGTAGAGACCACTTGTTCAGAAAGGGTTTCCTCACTTCCACACAGACAGCTTGTGCCCCTGGCTTGTGATCAAGTTTAGAGTAAGGTGGAACTTGGTGGAAGAAGGAAGTTGGCCTTATATCCAGTCTCTGAAGCCAGTTTCACTCCACTGTGACATATTCTCCATAGGAAGTGGGTGGAGGACTGGGTGCCTCTCCCACTGTAAGAATCCTGAAAACCAGTATCCTCAAGGGAAGGCCCTGGGCAGATAAAGGGCAGGAGGAAGTGAGGCAGACCAAGGGAACTCAGTGGCTGTAGACAGATGTCTTGCCCCGGGGCACTCTCCCCTTGCCTACCCAGGCCAAGCGACACAGCCAGACTGTAGTCTCCACCCACTTTAGATTGAAACCAGAGTGAAGTGGAAAACACAGGTACTTTCTAAAGGGGTCCTGCTGCTGGCTCTTTTTACTATCACAGGATATGTGGCTAGGACCAGAGTTGGGTTGTGAAGAAGCCCTGCCCACTCTGACTTCATTACACAGTATGTGCTAAGTGCAGATGGGTCCCCACCCTGTGCTGGGCAGAAGGGGGAGGTGAAGGAAGCAGAAAATAAGATTTTCCTGAAAGAGTTTACCTCCTTGTCCATCTGTTCTCTCCTCATAGGTCCTTCTGAATCAGAGAATTCTGCTGAAAAGGAAAGGGAGAAAATGGAAGTGGGTGGGGCTGGGTCCACCAAGGAAGAGTTGGGGGCATTTCAAAAGGGCTTTCTAGTTTGGCCTTTCTCTATAGGAAGCAATTAAATTGATGTGCTAAGATTAATTGTAACAACCTGGAGGCATAAGTTTTAGCATAACATCACAGGTAAGGTTCTGGGTGTCCAAATTTCCCCTCCAGAAAGCTCCGCCTGGGAGATTTCCATGATCCATGATGACTATAATGGCCCTTAAAGCTCACAAGCCATTACTGTTTCTATCCATTTGTACTGTCGAGTAAAATTTGAGGTCTAGACACAGCCCGCACTGCACAGATGAGGTTTGTATAGGTGTGTTTACAAGATTGTTCATTAGCCATGTTTGAGTGTTCACCTAAATATTTCTCTTGACTTCAGATTTACTCAAATAACTCTTGTCTTAGAGTAGCTATGTGGATTGTTATCAATAATGTTTCATCACAGCCTTTTCCCTGCACATAAGCAATCATTTCCCTGTAGGGATTTGCAGCGTATGCCAATTTGCTTCTGGGTACACCTTTTCTGTAACCACATATGTGAGTCTACACTTTGGTGAAAAGAAAGGAGCTGGGAGTTAAGAGAAAGGGAAAGTAAAATGAATGACAGAATAATAGGAGAGGCTTTAAATGTATTGTTGATGTAAATTAGGTAAGCTCAAACTTAACAGAGATGTGTTTAAAAAATCCAGGCTCAGTGTTAGAGCCCCTGCCAGCACGTGGAAGGTCCTGGGTTAAATTCTCCATACTGCAAAAAAAAAAAAAGGGGGGGGGAGAAAAACAGTTGGGACCAATCACAGATAACTGGGCATCAAAGGACTTTAATGACTTAAAGGCCCCTTTTTCTGTCATCAAGCAAACATAAATGACTATTTCTTTGCAACTTCAGAAAAGTCTGTCACATAAGAGAGAGAAATTAAATACTTGCTACTCATGTATGTCTTTAAGGCGAGACGCTTGGTGCTCTTCTGCTAGTCATCTTTTTGGAGGGGGGAGACAGTAAATGTTTACTGATCCACACACAGGGAATCACTGGTGCATTTTCCCTGGTGGTGGGAGAAAGTACTACATGAGGTTTAGAGATCTATTCTCCCAACGTGTTTTCTTTGTGTTTCAGGATTGAAAAAAAACCTTGCCCAGCTTTGATCCCTTCAAGACTTTGCCACAGCCTCTATCACACATCTGTTTTTCTCGAAGAAAAAATATAATAAAAATGTTTTACTCATTTACACTGTATAATTGTAAGAAATAGTGTGTTATTTGTGAATGCATGATCTGACATTCATTTCTATACATTTAGAGATATTTTCAAGCAAAACATAGAAATCAACAATAAAACCAAGAAAGTGAGTATTTTTATACCAAACATTTTAAGTATGATGGGATGATTCTTAACACTGGGTTGGACCACATTTGTGCTTGACTTTTGAATGCTTGTAATTATATCTATTTTTTCTGTCTAAAATAAGCTGCATGTTTGAGGCATGTTTCTAAATAGTATCAACTTCAAGAACAGTATTGTGAATGTATTGAATCTGTTTGCCTGGTCTGAGTCCAGAGTCCATATGTGATGTGGTAGAGGTAGAACTGTTCTCCCCAGTCCTGGATGTGCAATCCCAGATCCCATAGGATGTCCCTGCAAGACAATCCAGGCCTCCAGGAGCTTCTGCCTATTGGTGTACTCACAGCTGGGCAAAGAACTCTTTGGTCACAGTTCCTGCCCAGAAAGTGCCCTTAGAAAAAGCCCCTGGTACGTCCAGCTGTGCCTATGCAAACTGTGTGCCAAAGTGTTTTTGGTTCTGCAGTCTTATGTTCATCTTCTGGCAGCATTCACCTGTGTCACACCCCGATGCATCACTCGCTTTCCATAAGCTGTCCTCACCCTCGAAGGTGGAACTGCAGAGTCCGTTCCAGGGTGAGAAGACCTTGGCTTGGAGCCAGCCTTCCCTTGGGAGAAGTTGGCTTCACCCAGCCCACTTGGCTGCAGTGGGCAGCACACATCTCGCAAGTGATTTGGCAAACCATTGGTCAAGCCATGTTTAATGTTCCAAAGTTTTGGCAACACCATGCTAGAGAGACATCGGTCACATGCTCTTGAATCTGGTGTGCTCACTGTGAGACTGCCTTCGGCACAGGCACAGGAGGACCTGATGATGTAACCAGAGGCCATGTGCAATGAATATTGTTCTTCTTCAAGATTTTGTCAAAGCCAGTCGGTCTTGTTTTGCATTGACACATTTCCAGAGTCTGACAACCTAGCCTCTTGCCCTCCCCTATGTAAGAGCCATGTGTAAAATTAAATGACCTAAGAATTCTCAATGGCTGATATAGCTAGATGTGATCACAGTCTTTATTGATATGCTCACATGTTGAAAAATGTTTTAATGATTACATGATGGGTTTGGGGTTTTATTATTTTTCATTAGAAATAATAAGTTTTTAAAGGTGATCCTAAAAAAAAAAAAAAGGCCAGGAGTGAGGAACTCTTACCATAAATACGAGAAAAGGGGGGCAGGCATCAGGTTGGGGACTTCTCATTCAAGGACCTGCTTATGCCCTCAGTTCTGCTTGGCTCTTGGAGAGACTCCTGAACTTGATTCTAAGGAAAACAGAGCCACTTTGTGGTCCATTATGCTTTTATAAACTGTTTAAAGGTACTTTTCTATTGTCATTTTTAAAAAATAAAAGTGTAATCCAGCTGTCACACCACTGTCTGGCAAATTCATTTTTGTACAATCAAACCATGTGTCCACAGTGGACCGAAGACCAGAGCTTTCTTTCCATTTTTAGGTTTTGGCAGAGCTTAGCACTAGTTATTGAGCCCCAAGAGATTAAAAGAGGAAACAGGGTAGGAATGGGAAGGCCAGGCTCATGTACACTACACCGGTTAGTCACTAAGGGTCTCAAGGTAGATCCATACTCCTTTCTGAGGGGTCTTTTACTGAACTGATTATGATCCAGGCACCTTACCCTACAAGGCTTGAGCTCAAGATTAGTCCAGTTCTATGAAAATGTGACACCTTTCTCGTGAGTTAGCCAAAACAAGAGTTTTATATACAAATACTATTCATTCCAAGTTATTGCAACAACCACTGGTGACCCTTAGTCTTGAGCATGCACTTGTATTTTTCAGTTCTGTGATGAGCATCTCACTTCCTTTTTCCAGAGATACCCACCAAACACAAGTAACAGTCACTCCCTTCTAATCCCGCAGAGCTGCTGAATAACTGGAGAAAACCAATCTGCAACCTTCCACAGCCACCCCAGGCTTGGAGGTCCACACCCAGCACTGATCTCTGGGGCAGACTTGGTCATGTGGCTTTGCCCTCAGCCCACCTGTAAGCTTCCAAATCAGAAGCACTGGAGGTTGCCTGTACACAGCCCAGGAACTGAGGGTAGCTGGCCCTTAAGATGTATCCATGCCTTGCACCACTCTCACCCCAGTCAGTCACAGCTGAGCAGTCATTTCTGTGTGATTTTTCATGAGGGACCTTGTGCTAATAATAGTCATGTGCAAATCAGTCACTGGATGGTATTTACCAGTACAAACTCTAGACACATTCCTACTGACCAAACACTGCAGCACTAACTTCATTACAGTTTTAGAGATTCTTTTCTGTCACTCTAATGAGCAGGAATGAATGCAGTGCCTTGGAATCAGGGACTCGGGATAGAAAAAAGCAGGTCTTTTTGTCCTTGTTCCTACTAACTTGTAATTATTACTGTCCTGTCTCAAACCCCACCACGCTACAGCATCCTGAGCAGTGTGGCATAAGGAACATTCCTAAGAACGATGGCAACACACGGGTAGGGTGACAATGCCTATAATCCCAGCACTCTGGGAGGCTGGAGTGGGAGGATCACAAGTTCAAACCCAGCCTCAGCAACTTAGCAATAATAAAAATTAAAATGGGCTGGGGGGTGTGGCTCAGTGTGAAGGTCCTGGGTTCAATCCCCAGTACCACCACCACACACACACACACATACACACAGATGGTGCCATAGCCACCATCCTTTCTATATCGCTATAAACAGGAATTCTTGGTGTCCATGTCAAGGTAACGAATCAAGAACTTTGGGCAAGACATACTCCATGCAAAGAATATGAACAGATTTCCTGTATTCCACATCACTGCCACAGTCAACTGTCTCTTGAAAAGGGTGCTCTTCCCTCAGTTTATAAAGCATCACCATACAGTTGGCACTCTTACACTTTTAAAATAATCATGCCCTCATAACATAAAACAATTTTACATCCTTAGCCAAAGAATGTTTATTACTAGTGACATACTCTTTGAAATACTGGTCCTCAAGATGCCTCTTAATAAAGTGAATGATTGTGAATGCTCAACAATTTGATTAGGGTCCCAAATTAGAAAATTTTTAAAGGTTTCTAACATCACAATTGGTACATTACTGATACTGTTAACTCTCCCCCTAAACTAGCCTTGGCTTTTACATCCCAAGTTAAACTTATCCCAAAAGAAACCACTGTTCTACGAACTCTACCCTCCATTTCTCCTTTGTGCAGCTTGCCAGTGACACAAATTCTCTTTGGGGTGTTGAGATCAGACTTACATCCTGCTCTATGGATGTGCTTTCTCACAAACCACGGCATAATCTGCCCATAAGGAAAAACACCGAAACCCTTTGTTCTCCATTGTTGGCCCTTAGGGGAGGTCTGCCAGGGAAGATAAAATTCGGTCCTTTTCTTCCAGTTGGGAAACTCATTCTTTGACTGCTCATTAATACCAAGTTAGAAACCTGATTAGGCTTAAATTCAACTGGGTTTTCACCAGGTTCTTGAAACTGCTTGTCACAGGAATGTGCAGCCCCACCTCCAAACCAGCAGAGCTGGACTAATACCATAGCTCCAAACCAAAGCAAGGCCCATGACAGAGTAACCCTCTCAAATCTGCTGAAGAGTGACCAACCAACCACGTTACTTCTCCCATCCAAGTCCTATCCCACCCAACTTAGTTCAGGCATGTTCCAGGTAGTAAGGCCATAGGCCAACCCATATTTCTAAT
Organism: Heterocephalus glaber; assembly: GCF_000247695.1. The sequence goes on from NW_004624839.1 coordinate 7,245,954, forward strand.
GGAAATCCTTCTATGAAGGAAAATGTACTTTAATCCTTTGTATCTAGAAGATGACCAACAGCACAATGCCAACAGCCAAAGGTCTCTTCCAGTTCTGTTTCTAAAGTGTGCCTCCCCCAACATTCAAGCCAGGAACCGTGTTCTAAGATTAGTCCCTGGGGCTCTCCCATCCCTCTGACTCCCACAGAACACCTCATCTGCTAGGGTGGCTCCACAGCGTGCACACACAAACGAGGAACCGTCCTACAGGAAGCTCTGGGGACAAGGTAGGCCCCCGCTGTTCCAGGCACAGCATCCCAGGGTTGCAGAAGGCACAATGCTGGTCCTGGCTCGATAACATTCTATGAAATGTTAGAAAAATCCCAAGTTTTCCTTTAAATGAATCATCTGAAAAGTAAAAAGAGTAGCTGCTAGTACGTTAAAAAAGAAATCCAGGGCTGTGCATGTGATGTCCGTTCCTATGAGCCATGGGCTGGAAGTAAGGGGAAGTTCCTGAACTGCCCCATTTCTAACACTGCTCAACGGGTATCAAGTGCTCCCTGTCCCCAGGGTCCCATCATCTTTTGGCCACACTTAAAGGCTGTGACAGCAGCAAGCAAATGTCCTTTTACAAGTTGTCTACATTCAACATTTCTCTTAGCTATCCCCTGAAAGCCTGGGTGACTGATGAATTATAGATCAAATGCACTGCAAACTCTCTGGGCCTATTAACTCACCCAGCCATGCCCATTCCCATTTACTTTTAAATAGGAGCAGATCCAGCAGAAGTGGGTAGAAGTGAGAATGTAACTTTAACTTGGAATTTCTGCTGGATGTTTTTAAGACACCCAGAAAACCCACTAAGACTTGTTTCTTTGTATTGTGATCATCAGGCACAAAGAGGCTGCTATGGGATTGTCCGAAAAGCCTATCCCTCCCTACACATCACCCAGTGAACAGTCCCATTACCTTATCACGGAGGAGTTGCTCTTCCATGATGTAGGCAAAGGGGAACAACAAAAAAAGGTGAAGAAAAGAAAATGCAAGTAAACCCAATTTATAATTTTTGATTTAACAAGACATTTCATTTCTCTAGAATCAGAAAGTCATGGTCTGTTACCATCTCAAACCAGGATAGTTATGTTGCTGACCAGAACGTCAGCTTTACTTCGGCTCAGACCTCACATCTAAGCTTCCTCATTTCTGAAGTCAATTTTAGACACAGTAACTGAAGTCGGTCATCAGGCCAGTCCACAAAGGACTGATGACTGCGGGCTTAGATAGAAGTCACTAATAACACAACTGGCAGCAGAACATCTTAGAACTTGTGATGGAGACCTTGATGCCAGACTCTCTGCAAAGATGATAAAATGTTTGAGATACCCAAAACACATCTCCAGACCTAGTCAATGAAACAGTACGGAAAGTATGGCCCACAAAATCAGGCATCTCCTTGGAGACAAGCTTTTCTAGATTTACAGGACATTGGTTTTAGGCTGTAAGATAGTAAAGGTCCTTCTTATTAGTAAATACCTTAAGACGCAAAGAAAGCAAAACAGGCTGAATTGCCCGTGCTCTAAAATTATTATGGGAATTCAGTTTATCATCTCATGCCATTTTGGTAGGTTTGGAGGTAAAAAAGTGGTGACGCAAACAGCACTAAATGGGTGAGAAGCATGCATAAAGAATAAAAACTAAAATACCAAAAAGACTCTTCGTTGTCTGATCAAGGTAGTCACTGCTTTGGATTACCATCACGCAATTTTTGACACCACCAAACCTCATTTTTATAATCCCATAATACAACTGGCATGAGACCTGCAAAAATCAAACCAAAGGACCACAGCAGACCAGAGAAAAAGCACAAAGAGGAAAGTCTACAGCTTGCCAGAGAGGGCAGGAAAAACCCCAGTACATACTTGATAATGGCTCTCACAAGCCAGGTCAGTCATGAGCATCAAAGGGCATCTTCATCGAAGAACCTCAGGACAAGCCCTCTGAGGTCTGAGGCACAGTAAAGCTGATGTTCAGGTTCAAGATGGTATCAGATCACGGCCTTCTAATGCCAAGAGGCTAAACGGTGATTCAGAAAGTAGATTGCTTAACTGCCTGTGCTTGCCCTCCAATCCACATGCCCAGAAGCAGTGCAGACCCTGGTCTTCACATCACAACATACCCCTGGGCAAGCCAAGGCCTGGAGCTGCTTCGTGTCATTTCAAGAATGAAAAGAAACAAACTGAATTCACAAACTTCTTAAAAATCCTTCTATGATGATTTTATTATAAATATGTTCTTTTGGAATAAACAAATATTGCATTCAAGACGATCTGCCAACTTGCTCTAAAGTAGTAAAAGGGAAAAGGGAACCAGGGACCATTCAGAAGTACAGATAAATAGCAAAGACACCTACATGCCATGCTAAGTCCCTTTTTCCCAAGAAGGAACAGGAGGTTAACAGGGAATATCACATTCTCATTAGCCTATTTGATGAAAATAAGCTTGAGTTTGGTAATCTGCACTTGTTGTATAAACTGAGCTGCTCCTCGCCTCAGTCCTCAGCAGCAGAATGGGAAGTCTTCAGATCTGAACATCAACAAGAATGGTCTTGATTGTGTCTGTAACTCTTTGTTCAAACACAAAGTATTCCTATTTGCTAGGAGTAATGTCCGAGTAATCCTTCAGCACTCCAGCCATGTGCTCATTGTGAGTTTTAAACCGTCGCTTTTTCTGTGAAGCAGGCTTTTTCCTTCTCTGAATAGGGGCCTAAAATAAAAGGTAAAAACAATCAGGACAAACTGACATCATGGGGCAGTATGGTCAGGGTGTAAAGAGCAAAGCCCAGAAGCAAGGATGCAAGGGTTTGGACCTTTTCCCTGCTTTCATTCGCCTCACACTATTCATAGCACACACCCAGCCTCCAACCAGATCTGGGGCCTTCCATTACTACAAGACACAAACTTCCATCAGGAATAAACAGGCTGGCACAAAAACGTACCATAAATATTCTGGGCACTATGTGGATAAAACAGAAGACAGGCAGTGCCAGGTTTTATCTCTGTTATCAAGTCTAAATATATAATGCCATTACCAATTCAAAAAAAAAAAAGATCTGAAGTAAATCTCAAAAAATACTGAGATATGGAAAAATGTAGAAATGGTTAGGTTCACAATGGTTGGTAATATTCTCTATGCTCAAAAATATCAGTATAACATTATTCTTTAAAAATCAACAAACTAAGCAAAGGTAAATCATGAAAGGCCAGAGGTGTAGCTCAGTGGTGCAGTGCCTGCCTGGCAAGAACAAGGTCCCGAGTTCAATCCTCGGTATCAGAAAAAAAAAAAATAATGAAAGGCTGCAACTACACTCATTCATGGAGAGATCACCGGCAATAAATCTTCCCTTTATATGAGTCCTAAAAATTCAGAATGAGAGAAAGAATTTCCACAAAAAAAAGCTACAAAGCATGATGCTGGCAAGGGAAAGAAGAAAGGCACCACAGAAAGAGTCTAGCAGTGATGGTGAACCTTCTAGAGCTTTCAATGATAACAAACACTGGGCTGCAGCATGTGTGCCATAGGTTTGCTGCCACTGTTCTAGGGTGAATTATCCCCTGCCCTGACTCTGTTCTTGGCCTATAGATTGTTGGCAGATGGTACAACAAATGGTTTTCATTTGATAACTAATGCCTCCGATGAGCAGGACTAGGGGCTATAAGACAAAAATATCTGGTTCCCAGGGAACCTGAGAATATACAGGGACAATGCAAAGTAATCAGAGCTGCAGCACAGCAGGCGCCATGTCTGTAAAGTTTCCAGAGAAAGGGGGAGAGGAGCACAATTGGGGTGTTAAAGGCCAAGCTGATGACCATGCAGTCTATGTTTAGGAGCTGGGAGAAGGACGTGCAGAGGGTTAGAGGTGAGAAACTAGGCACCATGGGGGTTCTGGGTACAGGAGCTTGACTGGCCATAGCCAGGATGGGCTGGAGGGCGACAGGAGAGCTCTCCAGCACACTGGCCCTCAATGATGACATCAACACACAATCTCAGCTGTGTCTAAGTCACTGGAATAGACACAAACCTGGAGGGGAGAGTGACGACCTGCTCTTCAGAACGGGAAGCAGATACATCTCAGAGAAGAGAGGATTAACTTTATCTTTTTTTTTTGGTACCAGGAACTGAACTCCAGACCTTGTGCTTTCAAGGCAGGCAGCGGAACCACTGAGCTAAATCCCTGGCCCGAGAATTAACTTATTCTAAAGGTTACACACCACTTTCTTTGGTCCAGATTCCTGCATGGAAGAAATACCCTGTCGCTTCAGATATTCTTCAATTTTCTCCTCATCCATCGAATCCACAGTAACACTCCTCCAGAGTTTCTGGAATTCTGTACCAACAAGACAGTAGTTATTTTACCACTGATATTTACAAACTACAGCATCTTGGTGACAAAATCTGGGCTTCAATATTATCTTCTCTGGGCCTGAATCAACAGAGTGATTTCATTCTGAATGAAATCTCAGAGTGTAGTGAGATTTCACTACAAAAACAAGTAAGTGGACAGGCCTGGTGGCATAAGACTAGCATCCCAGCACCCTGGCAGGCTAAGGTGGAGGATCAGAAATTCAAGCCCAGCCTGGGCAACTAAGCAAGACCCTATTTCACACTGGGTGGAAAAAAAAAACTGGGGATGTAGCTCAGTGTGAAGGCCCTGGGTTCAATCCCCAGTCCTAAATATAAATAAATGCATATATATGTACATACATAAAATAAAAACAACGAAACAAAACCAGAAACAATGAAATAAGGCAAGAACATTCGAGTGTGGAACACTGAGTCACAGAATAGCCTGCGAACAAAACGGCATCAGTCAGTACAGTTCCCAGCAGCTGTGCTCTATTTCTGAGACCAGGAAATGAAGGGCCGTGTGACTGAGGCCTCCCTGCTTTCCTGGGGAAATAAAGCAATCGACACCTTTTATTCCTAAAATGAGTTCCCTCCATTTTGGGCAAAATAGTTCAAGCTCTTTCTTATCTACCCTGAGCTTGGTATACACCACCTTCTCGATGACCACTGACAGTGAGAAACATGCAGGGAAATGGGGCACCACAGCTTTATATGGAAATGAGGTGCTGTAACAATTTAGTTGCAAAGAACCCTTTTGCAATCAAGCAAGCAGGGAACTGGTGAGAAGGGCAGGCACCAAGTCCTCAGAGCCTGTGGCCTCTTTGTAAGCAAAAGACATCATGATTGGGACACAGACAAAATAAAAGTACTGTACTGTGCTTCTTAAATTCTGCTCCTATACCCAGGCTCTAACAACTGAGCCCACCTCATTATCAGCATCTACTTTCAAACACAAAAAAATTTCTTGCGACAGAAAAATCTTAGATTTAAGTACTCTGGGCCAGAAACAAAGGGAAAGCTCCCTGAACCCTGAGCTAGTTTGCTGGCCTGGCCTCCTGTCACAGACCCTCAGGAAACTCAGCCCACCCCTTCCTTTCAGGGCCATGAAATTCTGCACAGCCTGTGCTCCAGCAATAGATGAAGTGGGCACCCCATCTGGTGCTGGACTAGATTTTTCTTTTCCCTTGTTTCTTCCTTCCTTTTTGATTATTTCAGTTCATAGTGCACGAAGCAAATGATAACCAAATAGAACTACAGTGAACCTGCTAGTTAACGAAATGCAAAAAACAGAATAATCTACTACAAAGAATTCAACCTGGGTACAAAAGTTATTTAAATCCCAAATGTTTCTGAACAAGATTTTTTAATTTCTACAGATAAATATTGGGAGTTCTTTCTCCTATGCAGTTACAGACATTATTTAACTTACAACAGCTGTCTACACAACTTCGTCAGACTCTCAAGCATTGACAAACTCCTTGTGAGGAAGAAACTATTTTCATTCTCTCCCAAGCAGCAGGCACTGGATTTAGCATGCCAGGTCCTCAACAATTGCACTGTGAAATACTATTATCTACTATGGCCTAGATACTGCAGGGCAATTTTTAAAAAAAATCTTTAAACATTTATTAGTTTTTGCAGTACAAAGGATTGAACCTAGGAGTGCTGAGCTATATCCCAAACCCTTTTTATTTTGAGGCAGGGTCTCACTAAGTTGCCCCACCTGGCTTTGAACTTGAGATCATTCTTCCATATCCTTCCCAAATAACTGGGATTATAAGCACCCACTCCTATACCTGGCACTTTTTATTTCTAACACCTTTTGGTTTAAAAATAATTTTACATTAACAGAAAAGTTAATATTAATACCTTATACAATTGCATAAATACTGAAACATTAATGCTGACAAAATATCACTAACTAGCTGAGGATTTAGCTCAGTGGCACCGTGCCTGCTCCACAAGTGCAAGGTCCTGAGTTCAATCCCTGGTATAAAAAAAAAAAAAAATCACTAACTAATGGAGGGGCCATCTTCGAATTTCACCACATCATCAGTCCCTTTTCCAGGCCCCAGATATGATCCCAGACCCCACACTGTGCTCCATGGTCCCGGCTCCTTGGCCTCCTCAGTGTCTGAGTACACTTGGTCTCTGTGCCTCATTCTCAAGAGTGCTGAGCTGTTCTGTAGAAGAGTCTTCAATCTCCTCAAGATCAGATCTAGGCATTCGGTTTTCTTTTTACAGAAATCTCTTTTCTTCTTTGCAAACAGAAAATGATTAGAGAACATCAAATGGGAAGATCCTTCATTTTAGCAGAAGATCCCCAACTATCGTGAAAGTCAGGCATGTTCCACTATAAAGGTAAATAAAATCAATTTTTTTTTTTTTGGTACTGGGGATCGAACTTGGGTCCTTATGCTTGCGCAGCAGGTGGTGAAACCACTTAGCTAAATCTCTGGCCCCAGAATTAATTTAGAAACCTATCATATGTCTTAACAGAAAAGAGAAGAAAACAGGCTAGAATTTATGAACTCAGATTTGACTGTTTCAATTCAACACTCCTGCTGGTCCCACATGGGCTATGAATAAAAGCCGTGTACCTGCCATGAAGGGAGAAAATAACCCAATTCATCCATGAGCCTGTGCTTAAATTCTCAACACTTTCATTTTGGGTATGTCTAGCCCTTTCCTCAAAATAAAAAATTAACAGAGTAGTATGATGCAGAGGTGAAGCTAGGTGGCCAATGTTCAAACGCAGTTATCCCATTTACTTTCCAAGAGGACACTGACTTTCTAAAGCTACATCGCATCTCTTCCTCGGTTTCATCATTTATAAAAAGTGGCAATAACAAATAACATCTGCCTCAGTGAGGAGTGGGGACTAAATACTGGGAATAGTGCCTCCAAAGGAAAAAGCACTGTTCGTATCAATCGTAATTAAAACTTCCATCATCTCTTATTTTTGGGTGCTAATACCTTTAATAAAGTCAATATAAAACACTTAAGAAAAGAACTGGCTACTAGATTTAGGGTGATACAATTTATGTAAAATAGAAAAAAATTCTAAAAATTTCTTGAAGAGCAAAACATATACTACCTATTAATATATTACCTATTATTGCATCATGAAGGTCTGAAGAAAAAAATATATACCAATACATAGTTCAAAAAAAAAAAGAGGCTGGGGATTTTGCCTGCCTCACAAGCACAAGGTCCCGAGTTCAATCCCCGGTACCAAAAAAATGGAATATGGTTTGTATGAATTTTTTTTGCTCCCTATATATACTTCTTGACAAAAACTGACAAAAATTTCAATATCCACATTTATATACTACTAATGCAGTACTTTAGCTTCTTTCTTAAATATGTTTGTGATATGTAATACATACATTCATTGTGGGGAATTGGTACATACACATATCATATGATCCTCTTTACCCCTCTCCCCTTTTTTTTAGGTACTGGGAATTGAATCCAGGGCCTCTGAACTCGGCCACATCTCCAGTCTCCCCCCACTTTTTAAAAATTTTTGAGATAGAGTCTCAGTCACTAAGTTGCCCAGGCTGGGCTCAAACTTGAGATCCTCCTGTGTCCAACTCCCATAGTGGTGGGATTACAGGCATGTGTCACCATGCCCAGTCCATCTTTGCCATTAGAAAGGAAGGGAGGGATGAGAGGGGAGGGGAGGGACAGACAGGCATAATCTCAAATACCCACACAACATGCCTTCTTCCCTTTTTGCTTGTTATTAACATGCCCCCTTTTACCATCAGTGTGTGTTATCATTTTGAGGTCTGAAAAATAGGGCATTGCTCAATTTACCTCATCCTTTAAAGCACTAATCTTTAATTAAAAACACTATCAAAATTATTTCTCATGTAAAAAAAAAATATTTTTCATGTGAAATGCATCCCTCCCTAAATGTCTACATCTTTAACCAGAACCTATGAATACGTTACTTTATACAACACAAGGGTCTTTGAAGATGAAGCTAAAAATCTTGAGATTGGGAGATTTTCTCAAGATTTAGATCCTGGATTTGGAAGAATTAACAATTTTTAAAATAAAGACCAAGTTTTTTTTTTGTTTTTTTGTTTTTGGTACCAGGGATCAAACTCAGGTCCTTGTGCTTGTGTAGCAGGCAGCAAAACCACTGAGCTAAATCCCTGGCCCCAAGTTTTTTGTTTTTGGGGTGTGTGTGTGTGTTGCAGTGCAAGGGATTGAACCCAAAGTCTTGTGCATGTTAGGCAAGCACTCTATACTCTATCACTAAGCTAGCTATACCCTCAAGCCTTAGAGTAAAAGTAAAAAAAAAGTAAAATACTTTTTTAAATGCTCATACTCTCCAGAGCAACCTATAGGTTCAATGCAATCACTCTGAAAATTCCAATGTTTTTCACAGAAAAAGAAAAAAAAACTCTACAATTTATGTGGAATCACAAAAATGCTGAATAGCCAAGACTGCTTCTATGGTTTGAATATGATTTGCTTCCTCGGAAACTCATGCTGAAATTTAATCTCCATTAAGAAACATTAAGCTCGGGCATGGTGGCACATAACTGTGATCCCAGCCTGAGCTACATAGCGAGAGACTGTCTCAGAAAACAAAACCAAACAAAACAAAGCATGAAGAGGAGGGACCTTTCAAAGGTGACTTGGGCTCTGCCCAATTAATGGATTAACCAGTTAACTCAAGATTGGGTCTGTTATCAAAGGCAGCCTGGCTAGGTCTCTGGTTTGCTCCCTGACTTTCACCATGTGAAGCCCTGTACCTCCCTGGGACTCTGCTAGTGAGGAGGTCATCATCAGAGTTGACTCCTCAACCTTAGGCCAGAACCATGAGCCAAAATAAACCTCTGTATAACCAACCTCATCTGTGACACCATGCTGTTAACAAGAGAAAGCCGACTTAGCAATCCTGCACAAAATGAACAAACGCACAGTAATTAAAGCAGCATGGTACTGGCATAAAAATATAGAAACATCAACCTATGGCACAGAGTATAAAGTCCACAGCATTTATGGTCAACTCATTTTTGTCAAAGGTGTCAAGAACACACAATAGGAAAAGGAAAATCTCTTCAATAAATAGTGCCAGGAAATCAGTATGGAGATAACTCAAAGAACTAGGGCTAGAGGTCCCATTTGACCCTGCTATTCCCCTGCTGGGTATCTTCCCCAAAGAATTAAAAGAATCATACCACAGTGATATATGTGCACCCATGTTCATAGCGGCACAGTTTGTAATAGCTAAAGCTTAGAAACAGCCCAAGTGCCCATCAACTAGAATCTGGATAAAGATGTAGTTTTTTAATAAAATGGAGTACTACTCAGCCATAAAGAACAAGAAACTAGAGACATTTATAGCTAAATGGATGCATATTGAGGCCATACTCTTAAGTGAAATAAATAGGACACACATGTGTAAATACCGAATAGTTTCTCTAGTGTGAGAAACTGAAAGTGTAAATAAGGATTAAAATGATTAAAACAAATAACTGATAATTTGAAACAGGAAAAGGTTCAAAGGTGTAGGAGTGACGGGAGGGGAAGGGGAAAGGGAAGAAGGGAAAGGAAAAATTATGAGAAAAGAAAAAAAAATGGAAATGAAATCTATGTAAATATTGAAGGGTGGAGGGGTGAAGGGCGCACAGGTAATGGGGAAAAAAATAAGAACCAAGATACATCATGTACCAGGTACAAGCACCCAATGATAAATGTAAATGTATTGTATACCTAAAATGTACCAATAAAAGAATTTTTTAAAAATTTGGTATATCCACAGGAGAGAAAAACGATTAGCAAAATTAGTTTAGAAAAGTAATGTGATACATGCCAAAAATCATGCTGACGTAAGCTCTGTGTGTATGCCGTCTGCAGCAGGTCATGCTAAATTACTGTTATGCTCTTCTAAAACTAATTACTAAAACTTAAAAGTACTGGCTGATGGTTCTTCAGCAACATATTGATTCTTATATTGTCAGTTGATTGATGTTAACAAATATTTCATCAAGTTAGACAAATTATTAACATTTTTGGAAAACTGAGTTTGAATTCTTCAGTTTGTTAAACATAAATATTTTCTGGGTATCTTTTTGCTGAAAGGATAAAGACAACATTAAAATATTAAGTAATTATACATATATGTAAATAACTATGGGTCTACATTATGCAATGTATAACTAAATGACTGTACAGCAAAAATAAAAAAATAAATAAATAGTGCCAGGAAAACTGGCTATCACATGCAGAAGAATGAAATTAGACCTTTTTTTCATACCATATACAAAAATCAACTCAAAATGGATTAAAGACCTAAAACCAGAAATTAAAAATACAGATAGCCCCCAACTTAGCATGGTTTGACATCAGATCTTTTGACTTCAGGACGGTGTGAAAGCAACACCCAGCAGAAACTGTACTTTGAATTTTCATCTTATCCTCGGTGAGGGAGATACAGTATGATACTCTCAGTGCTCTCAGTGAGCTACACATTCACAAGGTAAAACAACTAGTCCTCACAGTGTACTGTGCTGCTAAGCTATGACATTGAGTAGGTTAGGTGAATTAAACTCTGTTTTGTTTTCTGAGACAGGGTCTATATAGTTCAGGCTGGCCTGGAACTATGTAGCCCAGGCTGATCTCAAACTCACAGTGATCCTCCTGCCTCAGCCTCCTGAGTGCTGGGATGACAGGTGTGTGCCACCATGCCCAGCTCTAAATACATTTTAAACTTATGATGGGTTGGATCAAGACAAACTGCACAAGTCAAGAAATATCTGTTCCTACATTCCTAAGAGAAATGAAAATGTCCATGTAAATACTTGTACAAGAATGTATACATACAAAACACTATTTATAAAAGCTAAAAAGTGGAAGCAACCCAAATGCCCATCAATGAAGAAGGGTAAATAAAATGTGGCATAGGAATGTAACACATAACAATCTTTTACACTGTAAGCATTGGATGCTCTGCATTTCCCTACAAACACTGCTACAGCTGCTTCCCATTCATTTCCATACATTGTTTTCACTCTATTTAATCCACAACTTTTTAACCTCCATGTAATTTTTTTCTTTGAACCATGAGTTAAACTATTAATTTCCAAATAAAAGTTTTCAAATATATGTCTGTTACTGATGTGCAGTCCAACTCTATTATGGTCCAAATACATCCTCTGTACACTTCTGATTCTTCTAAAGGTAATTAAGGTTTGTTTTGTGGGGCTACAATACATTCTTAGTGAATAGTCCATGTTCTTTAAAAATTATTACTGCTATTAAGTAATCTTTTCTAAATACCAGGTCAAGTTGATGGATACTGTTGTTTAAGACTTCTATATCTAATTTTCCAACTACCTGGTTAATCAATCAACTACTGTGAGAATAGTATTGTAGATTCCTTTTAGTTTCACCTTTTTTTTTGGTACCAGGGATTGAACTCAGGTCCTTGTGCCTGCACAGCAGGTGGCGAAACCACTGAGCTAAATCCCCGGCCCTAGTTTCACCTATTTTAACTCATGTATTTTGACAATCTGTTGTTAGATATATACATATGTAGGACTGTTGACTACTCCTGGAGAACTGATCCCTTTATCATTTTGAAATAAATGCCTGATAACACAGTCACCCTCCTTTTCCTTTGATTGTTTGTATGCTATATCATTTACATGCTTTTATTTTTAACCCATATCTTTAAAGTATGTTTTTCTTAAACATAACATATACTAGGGGGTTTTACCTTTGTATCCAAACTGAAAATCTTAGTTGTGAAATTATGAAATATGGCTGGAATAAAACCTATCATCTTATTGTTTCTATTTGTTCTGTTTTCTTCCCCTCTGTTTCTGTATTCATATACATTAACTATTTTTCCCTCCTATATCACTATTGGTTTATTATTTGTCTAATGTCAAATCTTTTTTTGCCTAAACAACTTTTTTTTTTGGTACCAGGGATCGAACTCGGGTCCTTGAGCTTGCACAGCAGGCGGTGAAACAACTGAGCTAAATCCCTGGCCCACTAAACTTTTTTTACCACTACTGGAGTTCAGACCTGATAGCAATGAATTCTGTTTCTGTTTCTCTGAGAGTATTTCTCCTTTGTTTTTGAAAGATTATTTTTGCTGGCTACAGAATTCTGGGTTTAAAGAAGTAACTATAATCTATTGAACTTCATGGGTCCTGCTAGAATTCTTTGTCTCTCTGCAAGGAGTAGTTTCCCTCTGGCTGCCTTCAAAATTTTATCTGCACTTTTCAGCAATTTTAAGTTATGCCTAGGTGTTTTCTTGTCTTTTGATTTTGGGGGTCACCTTGTGTTCTCTGAGCTTCTAGGATCCTTGGTTTGGTGTTCATCATTCATTCTGGAAGATTCTGGGCCATTAGTCTTCAAGTATTTCTGCTATTCTTTCTCTTATCCTTCAGAGGCTTCCATTACACATTCAGACCATTTGATATGGTCCCAAAGTTCACCGGATACTCTGATTGTTTTGTTTCACATCTTCTTCTCTTTGCATTTCAGCCTGAGTAATTTGTAATGGCTTATCTTCAAGTTCTCCAGATCCTTTCCTTGGTTACACCAAGTTTACTTACGTGGTTACTGAAGACATTCTTCATCTCTGTTACTGTGCTTTTCATTTCTGGGATTTTCATTTGATTTTCTTCCAGTGCCTTCCTCAGTTAAAATGTCTTACTTGATTGAGCCGGGGATTTAGCTCAGTGGTTCCACCGCCTGTCTCGCAAGCTAAGGACCCGAGCTCAATCCCTAGTACCAAAAAAAAAAATGTCTTACTTGATCATGTATCTTGCCATCTTTACTACAGACCCTAATATATTAATCATTTATTTTCTGTTATCTAACAGGTCCAGTACCTGTGTTTTAAGAATTTGGTTAATACCCTGTTTCAATAGTGTGCTGTTTTTCCTTGATTCTTTTTATGCCTCAAAAAAAAAAAGTTTTGAACACAGGATATTAGCTGTAGGACACCTGTGGCTGAGGTAGTCTTTCTGCCTAGAAATTGCCATGCTTTCCCTCTGCCAACCATTCAGTGTCTGGAGGTTTAGTCAGTCTCCACACAAGCTGGGTTTGGAATCTCTTCCTGCTATGGCTACCCATAATGCACCACCAATTTCCAAGTCCTCAAGCCACCTTTTGTGTCCAAAGCAGAAGTTGGTTGGTCAGAAGTATCTCTCTGTTCAACCTTCATTTTCAGTTCTTCTTTTTACAATGTACTCAAGATAGTCTGTCTCCATTGTTCCTGCAACTGTCTCAGAACTCCACCATTACCTGCTACTCTTACACTTGTTAGCCTTGTATGGGAGGGGTGAGATTCTCTGACATTTCCATTAAGCCTAGTCCTGGGAAGAACTGAGTTGCAGGGTGTGACCTCCTCAGTGCTCCTTCCCCTCCTTTTCTGCTACAGCTCTGACCTAGCACATATTCTTGCTCCTCCCCAAGAGTAGGTGGTTTCCTTTCAGCTCCCTCCCCAACAGTGGGTTTAGGCTTTTGTCTCATATAACAGAAGAAAGGGAAAAGCATTTAGAGGGGGGCTTCATGCCTCTCCTGAAGTGTGCACTCCACCATCCTCAAGGCCTGTCTGATAAGGGACCCCCTTCTCAGGACCTCCACACTAACCTCTCTTTTGTAAGAATGCAATGAAGCCTGTGGAAAAAAAGCCTATGAGCGGGCACAGTAATCTCTTACTAGTTCACTCTAAGTTTTTAGCAGTTCATTAAGAATTTTAACTGAATTCTGATTGGTGTTGACTTTGTCCATCCCAGGTGAACAAGCACTTGTGTCCCATCTTTTCTTGGAGGTGCCCATCTTTCCTTAGATTTGGGGTTAGGTGGTTGGCCTGTAACCCCAGCTTTCTGATGAATTCAAGAAATGTACAAATTTGCAGGTTTACACTTCACTGTTATCACTCTAAGCGCAAAAACAGCATTTTCTCTAACTCCATTCTAAGAAAAATCTAGAACAATGGGCCAGGGATTTAGCTCAGTGGTTCTGCCGCCAGCCTCGCAAGTGCAAGGACTCAAGTTCGATCCCCAGTACCAAAAAAAAAGAAAAAAAGAGAAAAATCTAGAACTCCTCTTACCCTACATTTTAGCCAAACTTTAAAGAAAATGTGATGAATACAGCTAGCTCTTGCTCATAATAGAATAGCTGGACGAGGCGGCATTCTGAGCGGCACTATCCTCCTCTAAGGGAGGAGGATACCAAGTTCAAGCCCAGCGAGGGCAGCTAAGCAATGTCTCAAAATATGAAAAGGGCTGGGGATATAATCAGTCCAAAGGCCCTGGGTTCAATCCCCAATGCAGGGTGGAGGGCGGGATGACTTCCAGCTCCACAATAAAAACATTTAATCCAATGCAGCACACAAAACTAAAGTTTTAATATTTACCTATACCACTGTGGGAAGTGTCATACAAAAGAATAGTTCTGGCATTTGACCATGAATTTGTTACGTTCTGATTTATCGACATGTGAAAATTGTATATTCACTTATCCAGAATAAGCACTGTATAACTTTCTAACAATTCAACTGTGTATTTCTCTCTGTACAGACACAAAAGGTAAAGAGGGGGGAGTACAGATGATAAAAATACCTTTTATTCATTGGTTAATTTAATTCAATACACTTTTAACTGAGTCTCTATGTTAGTAGCACTGCAAAATTCCAGTGCCTTGAAGACTCAAACTACTTTCTGACATGTACAGGTGCTTAGTTATTGCAGGTCTCTTATGACTTAATCACAAAGCCAATAGTAGTAGAACAGTGACATCAATAGTCTAAAAAACTAATTCTGAATGCAATACAATAAAGCTTTGTGACACAATGGAATTGAAAAGTGTATTAAAATTAAATTTAAGCCAGGTGCAGTGGCAAACTGCTGTAATCCCAACTACTCAGGAGGTTAAGGCAGGAAGTTCTCAAGTTCAAGGCCAGCCTGGTCAACTTAGCAAGAATGTACTCAAAAAAAATTTTTTTTAATGTCTGGGGGTATGGCTCAGTTACCACTGTGCTTGTCTAGCACGTACAAGGTTTTAGGTTCAATCTCCAGCACTGCAAAAAAAAAATTAAACAGTAAATAAAAATAAAAACACTCATTACTGTCAAAGGTTTTGGTTTTGGTGTTTTGGGGGTTTTTTGGTACTGGGGATTGAACTTGGGTCCTTGAGCTTGTGCAGGAGGCGGCGAAACCACTGAGCTAAATCCCCGGCTACTGCCAAAGGTTTGAAAAAATGGATGTCACATACGGCTGTGAAAGTGTAAAGTGATCCAAAGTTTACAGTGGACTAAGATATGTACATATACCAACTTCCCACAATGAATGTATTCATTCATTCATTAGGTACTGCTATGTAAAAATTTAAAAAATGTTTACAATGGACATTTGGCAAGGTGCTAAAAATGTTTAAATGTATCTTTTTTTTGGTACCAGGGATCGAACTCAGGACCTTGTACTTGCCCGGCAGGAGCCAGAACCACTGAGCTAAATCCCCGGCCCTTAAATGTATCTTTTGATCCAACAATTCTATTTGATGAAAATATGCATATATGTGGTATGATTTTTAAAATATGGTGAATGTTTAACTTTTTCTTTAAAAAAAAATTATTACAGCTGGGTGTGGTTCCACACACTTGGAATCCCAGCACTTAGAAGGCTGAATCAAGAGGATTGCTGTTGAGTTCAAGGCCAACCTGAACTACATATTAAGACCTTGTCTCAGAAAAAAAAAACCAAAAAAATCAACAACAACAAAAACTTATTACAGTAAAAGACACACTGCCATTAATCCCTCTCAAAACATCCCGCTAGCTTCAAACACCCTTTCCCCCCCATCACTCTTGCCACCCTCTAAAGCAGCTCTGGAAGTCCTCTTTAATGGCTGCCTTGATGTCCCAACTGATTCAAAAACGCAGGAGGAAATTTCGGTCAAATAAAAACATTATGGTGTGTTGCCCCCTGACTCATGCACTTGATCTGGCACCCTCCAATGTGAGGGTTTTTTCCAAAGTTTAAATGACCATGAAAGATAAATGTTTTGAATCAGTTCAGGACATCAATTCAGGACAGTACAACTAAAGACGCTCACAAAAGAGGACTCCCAGAACTACTTCCGAAGGCGGCAAGAGTAACAAGGGGAAGGGTGTTCCAGGCAAGGGGGAATGTCTTGAGAGGAATTAATGGCAATGTGTTTTTACTGTAAATTTTTTAAATTTAAAAATTCACCATATGTTTTGATCAGACCTCATACATGCTTGTTCAAGAACCGAACATTATTTATATCAGCATATAACAAAACATAAAAGGCTCTATCTATAAGGGGAGGAACAGGAAAGAGGAAGGGAAAAAAAGGAACAAGCTGTAATATGTACATGTAACCACTCCCAAGATGATTGTAAACTGCATTAATTGCAAGCATGTATTAATTAAATGGAAAAACAAAAGTTTCTATCTATAGAAGGTGAAAAAAATCACATCAAACAGAACGCCTACAAAATGGAATACCACAGAACCACTAAACAATAATGATCTAATGCAGCATCAGAGTCTAAGGGTAAAGACTTAAAAGTGGTAGCTACTAGCAGAAGTCTTGAACTCTAAGGATAAAGATGAAACCATCTTTTCAGTAAAAAACATATTCCTAGCACTGAAGGGAAAGTCAGTCACTGGAATTCTCGTCAGGAATGCTGAAAACCATTACCCAACTGAAAAAATCACTGCAAATGTATCTTCAGACTAATAATATGGCTCTGTTTGTTCACCATCTAATGAAATACATACAAAATTATAAAACAATGAAGAGACACATAAGTAGCCAGTAAAGATTAAAATTGATATCCTCGATATTATATTACCAATACTACTAACACTACTGTGTTCTATGTGTCAGATTCTACTAAACTCCAGCTTTTGCATGTATATTTTTTATTTATACACATACATACACACCCATTTAATCCTCATAAAATGATGTAAAGATACCATTCTCATTTACAGATGAAGAATCTTAGAGAGGGAGGATCTTGGCAAAATCAACAAAAAGTAGAGCTGGAGTCACAGTGTGATTCTTAGACTGTCCACTTGCCCACTGCATAGGTACTGGCTCTGATTAAGATCCTGACTTAAGCAAACACCATCAATGGCTCTGCGTAATAAAATGCATGCCTAGGTCCAACTACTTTGTGTTTACTTCTTTATTGGATTTTTTTTTTTTTTAAACTACCACACAGTAAACTATCTTTACTCGAGCTATACTCATTTTAGGAAATGTGCTTAATCTTCAATGTGCCTGCAAGCCTACTTTCCTCTCTATGGCTAAGACTGACACCTAATGGGCCCAAAGCAAACACCATCATAAGTACAATCAAATCAAAGCTTGCGGGGGAAGTAAACATGTTAAAATGTGTCCATTTGCTTTGGGGCGGGGGAGATCAAATTCAGAGCCTTCCACAGGCTAGCCAAGCACTCTACTACTGAGCTTCACCTCACCTGAAGCTCCATACTGTGTCACTTTCCAGTGGGTTCTATACGGGAACACAGAGTCTGCACTATTAACAAAAACACAAGATTTTTAATTTTTGAAATTAGTTATCTATGTCATGCTGACATTTGCAACTAAAAGAATGGTACTTTACCTTTTAGGTTTCTTTAAATGTGACTGTTCCTCAAGTGTCACTATAGAACTCTAAGAACACCAAAATTACAACATGCAACATGTTATACTATACAGATGCTCCTCAACCTATAGTGGAGTTACATCCAGGCAAACCCACTGTAAGTTGAAAATATAAGTCAAAATACAATCATACACCAAACGTGCCAAACATCACAACTTAGCAACAGAGTGGTATGTGTCCTCATGTCATTCTTCCTCCTCCGCCTAAACTCGAGGACAGAACCTTTATTGACTTTGACATCCCCCTATCACTGAGTGCCCAAATTACAGAATACATGAAAAGCAACTTGCAGATAATGATTATATAGCAGTTAATTTTCTCTTTTATAAACATAAACTGAACCTTTAACCCAATTCTCACCCACAGCAAGTTTGTCTCTCACCCCCAGGCAGACAACTTTAGTTTTCACACTGTGGGGAAGCTGTGCCACTGGCATCTAAAGAGGAGATACTGAAAACATCCTACAATGCATATGAGAACTCTCCAAAACAAAAACATCACTCAGCCCCAGTATAAATCTCCCAAAGCCCTGCTTCCTGAGAAAATATGAACTAATGAAAACTGTAATAATAAACTGAGCCCACAAACCAATTCTGACACGTGTGTATGTATAAACAAAGTAATTATGTACTGCTTTAACGCTTCATTTTCCAGTAATACACTATGATGACTGTATATAGAATTTGCCTTTAGAAACCAAAGAAAAGCTTGTGCTGTGCATTTTTCAGAATTCTGCCAAGAGTTCTGTACCACTTATGGAAAATACCATTTATGGTTTATAAGCTGCCAACACATAACAGTCACCTGTAGCTATATCATATTTATGGTGACTCTACATATAAAGGTTAACGGCTATTTCACTTATATTTCATTTTATAACTGTGTCTGACAATTTATAAATATTCAAAGAAATCTAAAAAGTATAAATAAAGCCAGGGGTGGTGGCACATGTCTGTAATCCTACCAGTGTGAGAAACTGAGGCAAGAGGATCACAAATGAGTGCCTAGCCTGGGTAACTTGGCAATTTAGCAAGACTGTCTCAAACAAACAAAAAGGGTGGCTGGGGATGTAGCTCAGTGCAAAGGCTCTGGCTTCGATTCCTAGCTCCACACACACACACGCACACAAAAAATACACACAAGCACATCAATTTCTTTTTACTTCTTTATGTTGCATTTATGGTATACTGCTGACTTTTTAAAGAAAGTATATGTACTGATAGTTAATATGTATGAGTTTCACAAGAGCAAAGATGTCACAAAATATATGCCATAAAAAAGGTTCACCAAGGGCCAGGGATTTAGCTCAGTGGTTCCACCGCCTGCCTCCCAAGCGCAAGATCCTGAGTTCAACCCCCCACCCCCACCCCCATTAACAAAAGCAAAACAAAACAAAAAAGGTTCACCAAATCTGATGAAACAATTAAATACTGCTCGTCAGGGTGGGTGTCAAACCCTTTCCTTGGCTGCCTTGTAATTCCCTCTGCCTGCAGGCACCCCTAGCTACTCCACTGGAATTCTCCATGCTTCAGATTCCCTATTCTCTGAGCTCCACCCTTTCCCCCTTATTATACTAGTGTGGCAAACAGTTCGCTCATTTCTTTCGTAGCACTTTATACAACCTGTTCTAGTTTTAAATTTTTTGTCTACTTTCACCCTTAGAATCTAAGTTCCGTGAAAGTTGAGTAGTTTTATGTTGTTCACTACTGTATCCTCTACATTTAGTAAAATGACTGGGGCACAGAAAAGATGAATAAATATTTAGTGAATAAATAAACTTATGAATGAACAATTAACAGATTGTGACAAAAATCCCAGAAAGTGTCAACAAGGGAATAAAAAGTCAGTAGAAAATAAGAAAATGAAAATAAATTATATAATTTCCAAATAATGGGAGAATGCACCATATAGTAAAGATAGCAAATAAAAATGACAGAACAGATTTAAATACGTAAAAGAAAACCATATGCCACCTACAAAATAAATACCTAAAACAAAACAATACAGGTAAAAAAGTAGCACATGCCTGTAATGTCAGCACTCAGGAGGCTGAGACAGGATTACTCCATGTTTGAGGCCAACCTGGGCCACAAAGTGAATTCAAAAGTCCTGCCTGAGCTACAAAGCAAGATCCTGTCTCATAAAACCAATAAAAACAAACAAACAAAAAATGTAACAAGCAAATTATTAGTCTAATAAAAGACAAAGGATTATGACATAGCATGAAGAGGAACACTTTATAATGATTATGGAAGCAATCCTTAAACTATTACTGCCAAGAACATATACTGACTAAAAGTGCTATATAAAAATATACAAGGCATTAACTACAGGAAGCATTGAGGGAAATTAACAAATACAAAAGCTGTAGAAGGTTTTAATGTTTGCTTAGTCAGTACTTAGATCAAATAATCAAAAAATCAGTATGAAGAGTAATCTAATAGACTACATTTTCTGTTAAAAATATACCAAAAGTAAAATAAACCAATAATAGTTAAAGATAATAAGGAAGAGAACCCAAGTACAAAAAGTGACGAGAGTAACAGACAATTAAACAAGTTCTAGGATTGTATGCTATTAAATTTAAAGTTTTTAAGCAAAGTGTGATGGCATATATCTATAATCCCAGCACTCTGGGAGGCTGAGGCAAGAGAATCACAAATTCAAACCCAGCCTGTGCAATTAGCAACTTGATGAGACCATCTCAAAATAAAAAATTTTAAAAAGCTGGGTATGTAGTTCAGTGCGACACCCCTAGGTTCAAACCTTAGTACACCCACCCCCAAAAAAAGTTGATGAGTGATTTTGTGAGAAGATATCCAAGTTGATCCACAAGATAAAAAACTTAAACAAGAACACCTTCAAGGAAGCCATCAAGAATGTTGTCCAGGGCCGGGGATTTAGCTCAGTGGTTCCGTTGCCTGCCCCACAAATGCAATGATCTGAGTTCAATCCCTGGTACCAAAAAAAAAAAAAAAAAAGAATGTTGTCCAAAAGTACCAGCCACACATATATGTGTATGTTTTCAGATTTTCAAGAATCTAATATTCTCATGAGAAAGGAATGAGAAAAAGGAAGGAAAGAAAAACTGTACTTTTCCTTTTGTGAATTCCATATACTACCTATAACCAAAACCTCACAAAGCACACAAAAAGAAAACTGACCATACTAAAGTAAAAATCCTAAATATGTTGGTATGAAGAATCTAGAAATATATAAAGCCAAGTAAAGGTTATTCCAGTAGTGTTAAGAATGGTTCAGTATTAGGAAATCTAGGAAAATATTTTACTATTAAGTCAGCAACATCAAAGACTTTAAGAGGCAAAAGTACTTCCTGAGTTCCATGGCTATTAACATAAAAAAAAATACATCCAAAGTATACGATATGTAAGAATATTTGGGATACCACTATTAAGTATTTTAAAATCTATTCATCAGGTACATACAATGGAATACCAAATAACCATACATCATTATAGAATATTGGTAATGCAGAAAAAGTAAACTAGAAGAATAAACCAAACTATATAAAATATTTGTTCCTGGATATGTGAGATTTTACTAACAAGCCTGATTATTTTTAAAATGGAGATGGGGGAGATTACATTAATGAAAATTCTCATTTTGTCCCTATCAGCCAACCAATAAGAAAATGAGGAAGAGTTTAGATCAACAAAGGCCATATAAAATGGCAAATGAAAACAGGGTTATATTAAGGAACACAAATGTAAGTAAAAGCCACACAAACAGGAAAAGTAAAAGTTAAACAATAGTATACACAGAAAGCATACAGGAGAGAATGGGCCTACCACTACTTAACACAAATTGTACTCCTAAAACATCTGCAATGAAATACTATTAAGAATTCCTAATTAGGCACAGTGATGCATACTTGTAAACCCAGCTACTCAGGAAGCTGAGGTAGGAAGATTTCATTTGAGGTCAGCCTGAGCAACTCAGACTCTGTCTTACTAGAAAAAAGAAAAGGGCTGGAGATGTAGCTCAGTGATGGAAGGCTTGCCTAGCATGTGTGAGCCCCTGGGCTCAATCCCTAGAATCATAAAAATAAATACATACATAAAAAGGAATTCCTACAGTTTTAAACTACACTCTTACAGTGCTACTGCAATCTCTTTTCAAACAACCACTAGCCTCAAGTGAAACATCTAATTACAGACATGCTACACTACGCTGCCATCTGCAGAGCAGACTTAATACTAAACTTCCCACTGAGAATGTCTAAATACACTGTCTACTGAGGTAAATGATGGAGAGACTGAAAGAAGTGGTATGATTATATTAGGAGAAAAGACATAGTAGACTAGTGAGAGATGGTAAGAATGTCATTTAACAATGGCTAAAGTTGAAAAATCAAGAAACAACAGCACCAGCATATTGTTTAGCAATATGGAACCCAAAATAACATGAGGTAAACAAATGCCACAAAAGAAAGTGACTGGAAGGGCCGGGGATTTAGCTCAGTGGTTCCACCGCAAGGACCAGAGTTCAATCGCCGGTACCAAAAGAAAAAAATGTAATGAGTTATTCTTGGGAGTTTTTTCACTTGTTTTGTTTTTAACTTAGAATTAAGTACTTTTAAAAGAAATTAATTTGACAATTATAAAAAGCAAAATATATAGAAACAAGATTTCAAGTAAAGGAGACTAAAAGCAACACAAAACTAAGCAGATGGCTGTCCCCTTAGTGCTTTGCTTCTCCCAGTTACAGACAGTTGATCCTGTGTCCTCCTCTGAGTCTTCCATTAGAAGTCATCTCCTCAAGGAAGCCTATACTCTGTATATGTATTAAAATATCAGTTTCTCACAAATATATGATTATAATGTGTTATTAAAAATGTTTTTTAAAAATGTTTAAAGATTGTAAATATTAACTAGCCTTAGTTGATCATTATACTCTGAACCTATATATCACTGTACCTCATACAATTTAAAAAATAAAACTAAACATGAAATCATAAAAAAAATTGCTAAACAGTACCCCAAATCTTTGCTCAGTAGGCATCTATCACTACAACAAATACAGAAGTAGTTGACAGCTTCTTTAGGTAAAAAATATACCTTATTAGAAACAGCAACACTGACCAACTAATTGTTCTAGAAATTTCTACTTAAAATATTTATTGACAACCAACTATATATGAGGGTTAAGATTTTCAAAAATATACATTTTATTTCCTAAGACAAATCATGACCATCAAAGTAACTTCATACTAAAGTCCTACTAGCACACCCTGAATATCTTTAGACCAGATAATGTATACAAGAAAAACTCAAGGTTACTGCACAAATTACAAAATCATAATCAAGACCTTTATTGGCTACTACAGGGACAAGACTTGTAAGCATATTTGTTATAGAAAATTACTCATTCAATGGAATTTCTTTATAAGGCCATAAAGGAGTAAGAACTTGACTGATGCGCAGGCCACTGCAATTCTCTACTTGGAGTCTGATATTTTATTGTATGCATTGCTATATCCTTAGATATTTTACTGTGGGTATCATTTTGAAATTTTTTAATTAAACTGATACACAATTCCTGTCATTTTATAAAACTTCAAACACAAATTAGAGTAAATTACTACCTTATCTGTTTAAATGGGAATTTCTCCTTGAATAATCAAAGAAATTTCTCATCACTAATCCCTTATTTATATGTTACATGACAAATACTGACAAAATTTTATAAATTCCAAAATATAAGTATCATACATTTTGAAGATCAACACAGCTTAGCACCCAAGTTCACGATATCCAGAAAGAAAATATTACCTCCTTTCTTAACAAATTTGATAATTAAAAGATTCATAAGTTAAAAATATACCAGTCACCCACAAAAGTTTGGTCTTTTTGCTCATGCTACATCAAGCATTAATATCAAGATATGAGGTTACATTCCTAAAATTACAAACATAAAGAAATAAGCCCATTTACTACAGCTGAGCTATAAACAAATTATAAACTGCTGTACTGTGATTGCAAGTACACCTAATTAAAATTTTTCAAATTACGTCCTAAGAAACAATATGTAAGACATGGGGACTATTAGTTATGTTCTAAGGAGATGACAATGCTAATAATAATTTAAAAAGCAGTATTATAACATTTAAACTGCAACTGCAATAGGAATATTGTAACTTCTATCAACCTGAAGTTGTGATATATTTGCAAATTAAAGAAAATATCTATACAGAAAAACTCACCTTCATCCACAGAAAATTGACAGCTCTTATCATTGAAGAAAAGTATTTTCTTCTTATCTGGACGACTTACAAACAGTATCTGGTCCCCCAAAGCCTTAAAGATAAAGAAAGATGTTTCTAGTTAACTCCAAATTACCTCACGGTGGCAGTGTGGGGTTGGGGTGACAACAACAAAGGACTCCTATCTTCTAACCTTTGGTGTACCACGAAGATCCACTGGGCCAAGTTTTAGTTTTCTGTTTCTATCCTGAGTAGTTCTATTTTTAAGGACTGATATTTTAATAATCATAGTTTTAGAGATCTTCCGAAAAAAAAAAAAAAAACTTTGGGGGAGGTTGTCTTTTGAGACAGGGTCTCCCAGGCTGGCCTCAAATTCATGGTGATCCTCCTGCCTTAGGTGACGGACTGCTGCCATTACAGGCATGTGCCACCACACTCAGCTTAAGGAATTTTTTTTTAACAGAAAAAATTATTATTTGGGTTCACTGGACCCTTCTGTTTATCCAAAATACACTATGGGATCTTAGTGTTCTTACTTTTCCACTACCTTGAAACATTTTACTATCTATCATTACTCATCAGTTATTTCCACTTGTGCTTTTAAAATACTAAAATATTAAAATGGAAGAATGATTAACTCATCTAGAAGTCTGAGGCAATTGTAAAATTAAAAAGCCTTCTGTCTTCTGTTCATTTGAAAAAAAGTGTATGTATTCCAACCTTAAAATTGTAAATTTATTTTGTTTTTTGTGGGGTTTGTTTTGTTTTGGTACCGGAGATCGAACTCGGGACCTTGTGCTTACAAGCAGGTGCCAGAATCACTGAGCTAAATCCCCAGCCCTGTAAATTTATTTTGGATAACTTCTAACTGTACTTTTTGTTTATTCTGTTGCTGTATATTTAGATATCTGATGGTAATACCTTTTTTTTTTTTTTTTTGGTACCAGGGATCGAACTTGGGACCTTGTGCTTGCGAGGCAGGTGGTGGAACCACTGAGCTAAATCCCTGGCCCGATATCTGATGGTAATATTTTTATCAAGTTGAAACTGTATAGATTTTGTTTTTAGGGGGGCACTGGGGATCAAACTCGGGTCCTTGCACTTGTACAGCACGCGGTGAAACCACTGGGCTAAATCCCCAGCCCGAAACTGTATAGATTTTTTTTAAACAGACATTTTAGGGGTTAAAAAAAAAAAAAGCCTTCAGGGCTGGGGATTTAGCTCAGTGGTTCCACCGCCTGCCTCGCAAGCACAAGGTCCGGAGTTCAATCTCTGGTACCAAAAAAAAAAAAAAATGCCTTCAGTCTTCTTTTTGCAGTGCCCAAAATAGTGCACCATGCTTTAAGAAAATATAAAAGGGGGCTGGAGATCTAGCTCAGTGGTTCCAGCACCTGCCTCACAAGCACAAGGTCCCGAGTTCGATCCCTAGTACCAAAAAAAAAAAAAAAATTAACCTGTTATATTAACTCCCCTCTTGAAAGTAATCATATATTAATTAATGCAAACATGTATTCATAAAAATACAAAATACCATCCAAAGTGATCTATCAGATTCAATGTAATCTCCATCAAAATTGTAATGGCATTTTTGCAGAAATAGAAAAA
Organism: Heterocephalus glaber; assembly: GCF_000247695.1. The sequence goes on from NW_004624839.1 coordinate 7,271,852, forward strand.
TCCATCTAAAATTATATGGAATATCCAGGGACCCTAAATAGTCAAATCAATCTTGAAAAACAATGAATTTGAAGATCTCACACCTCATGATTTAAAAACATAAAGCTACAGTAATCAGAACATTATAGTGTTAGCATAAAAACAAACATTTAGACTACTGGATGAGAAGAGAGGGCCAGAAAGAAACCTTCACAAATATGGTCAAAAGATCTTCTTTTTTTTGGTACCGGGGATCAAACTCAGGTCCTTGCACTTGCAAGGCAGGCAGTGGAACCACTGAGCTAAATCATCGGCCCCCGTCAAAAGATCTTTACCAGGGTATCAAGATCACTCAATGGGAAGCACAAGGTCCCAACTTCAATCTCTGGTACTAAAAAAAAAAAAGATCACTCAATGGGGAAAGGACAGCCTCTTCACCAAATGGTGCCAGAAACTGGATGTCTGTATGCAAAAGACTGAAGCTAGACCATTATCTTATACCATATACAAAATTAACTCTAAGTGGATTAAAGAACCAAACTAAAACTCAATGACATTAGGCACAACAACAAAATAAAAAATAGACCAGTGGACTACAACAAACTCAAACACTTTGTATCAAAGGACATAATCAATAGAGTGAAAGGCAACCTACTAAATGAGAGAAAATATTTGCAAACTATCCATATGAGAAGGGATTAATATCCAAGATATATACAGAAATCCAACAACAAAAAACCCAATTCATAAGTGGGCAAAGAACAAGAACAGACATTTCCCAAAAATAATAATGTTCAATAAAACATACGAGGACATTCAACATCACTAGAGAAACACAAATCAAAACCACAATGACCTATCTATCACCTCACACCCATCAGAACAGCGAGTATTGAATATACAAAAGGAAAATCAGTGTTAGTAAAGATACAGAGAAACCAGAACCTCTGTGGACTGCTGGCCTATAAAATGGTACAACCACTATGTAAAACAGTGTGACACTTTCTCAAAAACATTAAAAATACAACTACCATATGATCTAGCAAATCCTACTTTCAGGCATCCACATATACATCAAACTTCAAGTAGACTCTTGAACAGATCCATTCACATTCATCTTCATAGCCATATTTGTGAGGGCCAAAGGAAGCAACCTAAATATTCATCCCTGGACAGAGGGATAAACAAAATGTGGTATATACAAACAACAGAGTATTAAGCTTTAAAATGGAAGGAAATCCTGACACATGCTACAACACAGGTGAACATACTAAATGAAATAAGCCTGTTAAAAAAAGACAACTACTAGATGATTCCATTTATGAAGCATACAGAGTACTCAAAATAAAATAGAATGGTAGTTACAACAGAATGTGGGAGAGAGAAAAAAGAAATTCATGTTTAAGGAGTAAAGAGTTTCAATTTTGCAAAAGGTAAAATGTCTCAGTATCTTTTGCACCACAATATGAATGTATTTACTAGTGAACTGAATACTTAATAAGGGTTAATACATGCCTAAGGATCTTAAAAAAAAAAAAAAAAAAAAAAAACAACCTATAGGCCAGTGCTAAAGAGCTGGAATCTGGACCAAGTAGGCAGAAACTTCTCATCCCCAATAAATCAAAGAGGTAGGATCTTGCAACAGAGTCAAAACCAAAAAGCCAGCTACACCTGGAAGACACTTCTGAAAAGTAGTAATTTCCTAAGGGTTCTGAATAATGGCAATAAAGCTACTTGCCATAAGCAATTTCCAAGCATCAAGCCAGGAATCAAACTTAAAAAAAAAAAAAGAAAGAAAGAAAATGATAAGACATTTAAACAAGATGCAAATACCCCCCACCCCTGACTTTCAGCTCACCAAAGGCAAACCAGGGAGCAATGAGGTGGAACAATCTGAAAGCCACCCACCTGGACTCTCTGAAGTGCTAACAACAGAAGTAACAAAGCAGATGAACAAGGCTCTAGAAAAAGTCAAAGCAGAAATAATTTCCAAGATAACTACAAAGATGGTGACCACAATGAAAGACATGTCTAGTGACTCTAGAACAGATACAGATAAAAAAAAAAAAGAAAAAAGAAAATCTCAGGAACATAATGGAAACCATGAAACACCTAGCATAGGAAAGAAATGGAAACCATGAACACTCAGCATAGGAAAGAAATGAAATCCATGACACAGATACAAACATATCCAGGAGATTAAAAACTCCACTGAGGCCATTTCAACACTCCCAGCCCAGAGAAAGGGGCCTCCGGGCCGCCATTCTAATGCTTCCAGCCCAGACATAGGGGCTTCTGGGCTGCCATTCCACTGCTCCCAGCCCAGAGGAAGGGGCTTCCTTGCCACCTTTCCACCGCTCCCAGCCCAGAGGAAGGGGCTTCCAGGCTGCCTTTCCACTGCTCCCAGACCAGAGGAAGGGGCTTCCAGGCTGCCTTTCCACTGCTCACTGCCCAGAGGAAGGGGCTTCCGGGCCGCCGTTCCACGGCTCCCTGCCCAGAGGAAGGGGCTTCCGGGCCGCCATTTCACTGCTCCCACCGCAATGATTGCAGGTGCCAACAGCAACCCCCTCCCTGCCCATCAAAATGAGATGACATGTAAAGAAGTCTCAAAACCAGACTTCCAGATCACCTACAGCAACCACAAAGGGAAAGGAGATGGAACACTCCGATACTCAACCACCTGGACTCCCTGAAGTGGCAAAAAAAAGAGGATCTGGAAAAAATGAAATCAGAAATAATTTCTCAGATAACAGTAGAGATTGTGCCCATAGTGCAAGACATGATTAATAAATCTAGAGAGCACACAGATAAAAAAGAGGAGCTGAGGAACATGGTGGAATACCAACATAGGAAACAAATGGAATCCGTAAAACAGATGCAAAAAGATTTACAGGAGATTAAAAACTCCACTGAAAGTCTACACAGCAGAATGAGCCAACGTGAGGACATAATTTCAGATATAGAAGATAAGATTGCAATTAGTGACCAGGAAAAGAAAAACTGCTTCAAAATTGTACGGGACCACAAGAAATCAATCCAGCAGCTGCTAGTCGAGGCAAAGAAGAATAACATAAGACTGACTGGAGTCAACGAAGAAACACGACAGTGTGCAGGTGACATAAAAAAACTGTTCACCTGCCTGCTGTGCAAGCGCAAGGACCTGAGTTCGATCCCCAGTGCAAAAAAAAAAAAAAAAATTGTTCACAGAAGTGATGGGAGAAAACTTCCCAAGCAGGGGAAAAGAACTTGACACACAGATAAGTGAGGCATATAGGACTCCAAATACTCTTGATCAAAAAAAAATCTACACATAGGCATATAATTGTTAAGATTTCAGAAACCCAAAAGAAGAACAAAGTTCTACAAGCAGTAGGAGAAAAGAAACAAATCACATACAACGGAAAGTCCATCAGAATCACAGCAGACTTCTCAACACAAACCCACAAGGCAAGAAGAGAGTGGAGTGATGTATTTCAAGCCCTAAAGGAAAACAAAGAATACCTGAAGAAATTCATGGCCACCAAACCAGCACTCCAAAGTGTTCTGAAGGATATTCTAGAAAGAGACAACAAGAATTACAACTCCATGAACCCCAACAGAATGAATCCATTAGGAAAGGCAAGAAATTAAACAGAAGAGGAAAGAAGGAAGCCAGCAACAGAAAAATATCATGAGAGATGAGACAATACATATATAATGGTCTCAATTCACCAAGTGAAAGAAACAGACTAGCAGAATGGGTCAAGAAGCAAGATCCAACAATATGCTGCATATAAGAAACACATTTAACTCAAAAAGAAATTCACAGACCAGGTGTGGCGGCACATCTCTGTAATCCGAGCATGAGGGCAAAGGGACTGCCATGAGTTTGAGGCCATCCTGGGCAACATAATGAGTTTAAAGCCAGCCTAAACTACATGGCAAGACCCTGCCTCAGAAGGGGAGGGGAGGGGAGGGAAGAGGAGGGAGAGGGAGAAAGAGAGAGAGAGGGAGAGAGAGAGGGAGAGAGAGAGGGAGAGGGAGAGGGAGAGGGACAGGGACAGGGACAGGGACAGACTTAAAGTTAAAGAATGGAAAACAATACTCCATGCAACAGGAACCTGGAAAAAAGGCAGAAGTAGCAACTGTATTTGCAGACAAAGTAGATTTCAAGCCAAGACTGATTGAGAGAGTCAAAGGTCACTACACACTTGTTAAGGAAATAATACAAGAGGAAGAGATACAATCACAAATACATATGCACCAAACACTGATGCACTCAAGTATATAAAATATAATAATCTATATGAAAAATCAGATAAACACAATACAATTGTAATGAGGGACCTCAATATCCCACTGTCACAAATAAATATGTCAACTAGACAAAAAAATCAACAAAGAAATACAAGCTGAACCAAACCTTTGCACAAATGAACTCTGCAGATACAGAGTGTTCCACCCCACAACAACAGAATATACATACTTCTCAGCAACAGATGGGACTTTCTCCAAAATGAACCACATAACTAGCTCATAGAACATGCTCAAGTAAATGCAAAAGAACTGAAATTATTCCATGCACATTATCATACTGCAATAAAACTGGAAATCACTGGCAAAAAAAACCACAAAAACTTCATAAACACACAGAAATTAAATAATACCCTCTTGAACAACCAATGGGTCACAGATGAAATTAAAGAAATTAGGGAGTTTTTACAATTAAACAATAATGTCAATATGACATGCTAGAATTTATGGGATGCAATGAAACTAGTCCTATGAGGGAAATTTATCTGATCTTTATAATTTCTTCCCTTGTACGAGCCTTGGACTTGACTTGCTCTTCTTTTTCTAGAAGTTTGAGGTTGAATATTAGGTTGTTTATTTCAGCTTGCTCTGTTTTTCTGATGTGGGAATTCACTGCTATAAATTTCCTTATGTTCACTAGAAAACTTTTTAATGCAACTGAGAGGGAAGGAGTACCTCTAAAATCATTCTCAGAAGCTAACATTATCCCTATCCCAAAACCAGACAAGGATCCAACCATAAAAAGAGAACTACAAGCAAATTTTTCTAAAGAACACAGATGCAATACTCCTTAACAAGATACTGGCAAACAGAATGTGGCAATTCATTAAAAAGATCATACGCCACAGGCTTCATTCCAGGAATCCAAGGACGGTTCAACACACATAAATCAATAAATTATAATTTACCTCATAAACAGAAGCAAGGACAAAAATCACATGATCATCTCAATAGAGGCAGAAAAAGCCTGACAAAATCCAACATCCATTCATGATAAAAACCTTAAGGAAAATAGGTATCAAAGGTCTTTATCTCAACACGATAAAAGCAATTTATGACTAACCTACTCCCAACATCATATTAAACAGGGAAATGCTGAAATGCCTTCCCTCTAAAATCTGGAACAAGACAAGGATGTCCACTATCATCACTCCTGTAATCAGGTAAGAGAAAGAAATAAAAGGGATATATATAGAGAGAGGACTAGGTCAAAATCATTATTTGCAGATGACTTGCTTACTTACAAAACCCAAAACACTTATCAAAAGACTCCTAGAATTGATAACTACATTCAGCAGTGTAGCAGAATACAAAATAAACACCCAAAAGTCAACAGCATTTATTTTTTTTTTTGGTATTGGGGAATGAACTCAGGACCTTGCGCCTACCAGGCAAGAGTGGTGCTGCTGAGCTATATCCCCAGCCCTTCAACAGCATTTCTTTTTTGTTTTTTTTTGTACCAGGGATCAAACATGGGAACCTGCACTTGCGAGGCAGGCGACAGCACCACTGAGCTAAATCCTTGGCCCTTCAATAGCGTTTCTATACACTAATAATGAACTCACTAAAAAAAACAATTAGGAAAACAACACTATCCACAATAGTATCAAAAATTAAATACTTAGATATTAACCTAACTTAGGAAAAGACCTCTACAATGAAAATTACATCAGACTAAAAAAGGAAATCGAGGACATAAAAAAATGGAAAAATATCCCATCCCTAGCCAGAACCAACACAATCAAAATGGGTATACTTCCAAAGCAGATATACAGATTTAATGTAATCCCAATCAAAATATAACAATATCTTGGTTCACAAATTCTTCTGTTTGCAAATAGTTCAGTTTGCAAACAAAAGTGTTTGGCAAAGAAAGATAGCCTCTTTAATAAATGGTGTCTGAAAAACTGGATTTCAACTCGCCAAAGATTAAAACTAGACCTCTATCTTTCACCATGCACTAAACTAAAATCGAAGTGGATTAAAGATCTAAATATTAAAACAGAAACACTAAACTTGCAGGAAGGTAAGTTAGGTAGAACTCTTGAAGACATAGGCATAGGAAAAGACTTTATGAACAAATTCTCAGTAGCACAGGAACTAGCACAAAGAATCAACAACTGGGATCTCATCTTATTAAAAAGCCGAGGATTTAGCTCAGTGGTTCCAGTGCCTCCCTCAAAAGCGTAAAGACCCGAGTTCGATCCCAGTACCAAAAAAAAGCTTCTGCACTGCAAGAGAAACCAAAAACACAGCTAACAGCCTACAATGTGGGAAAAAATTTTTACCAGCTGTTCCTCAGACAAAGGACTACTGTCTAGAATACATAAAGAACTCAAAAAAATCAGACCCCCCCCAAATATAACAACCCAATTCAAAAATGGGCATCTGAAATGAACAGACATTTCTCAGACAAAGAAGTAAAACCAGCAAATAAACATGAAAAAATGTTCAACATCACTGGTCATTCGAGAGATGCAGATGAAAACAACACTGAGATTCCACCTCACCCCACAAAGAATGGCAGCTATCAAGAAATCAACCAATATCAAATGCTGGCAGGGGTGTGGGGAGAAAGGAACCCATCTTCATTGTTGGTGGGAGTGCAGACTGGTGCAACCACTGTGGAAATCAATATGGAGAAACCTCAAAAAACTAGAGTTAGAGGTCCTATTTGACCAGCTATTCTTACTGCTGGGTATCTTCCCCAAAGAATTAAAAGAATCATACCACAGTGATATATGTGCACCCATGTTTATAGCGGGGAACAGTTTGTAAATAAATTGCCCATCAACTGGAGATTGGATAAAGAAGATGTGGTTTTTATATTTAAGAAAATAAAAACTTTTTATTAAAAAAACTTTTTACTTAAAAAAATTATTTGGTTATAAAAATTTGTTTCATTTTTCATAAAGTTAAAAAAATAAAATTAATGTATCACATCACAAATGCAGGCTGACCTAATAGGGCTATGCTGGCAGTTAACTGTTAGAAAATCCCCAAATAAAGCTGAAGGATGAGTAATATGACATGGTCACTCATTTTCTTTATTGTTTTATTACTCTTGCACAGTTCTTTGTGCTCCTTGCTGGCAATATATTGTACATTTCTTCAATATCTTCCATATCCAAAAAATTCAAATTTTATAGTGATTATTGTGTGGGCATAAAAGTACCAAAAAAAAAAAAAAAAAAAAACTGAAGAGGAAGCAACAAAGAAAGTAATTTTAGTGTGTTAAAGAACTCCTTGAGAAATTACTTATGATAGAACTCATCTTCACATCTTAAAATAAAAAAAGGAATAAAAATTCTGGTTTCAAACAATTTAGAAATAACTCTTGCCTCAAAATAAGAACATACTGTGTCCTTTCCATGACCCTTCAGCTCTAATCCTAGGGGAGCTGAGTCAGTAAAAATATGGTGTCAGGGCCAGGGATTTAGCTCAGTGGTTCTGCCGCCTGCCTCACAAGCAGAAGGACCCGAGTTTGATCCCCGGTACCAAATTAAAAAAAAAAAAAAAAAAACGGTGTCAAAGTGACTTTATATATCACAAATTAAAATGGACTGAGCAATTATTGGATTATAGTGCTGCTCTACTTTAGAAGTAATGAACAGTCTGATACATAGTAATAATACTGGTGCCTATCAAATGGGAGAAAATAGTACAGCAGGAAACATACCTAGTACTCTTAATGGATAAGATAGGATTCAACACACTAAATTACATAACATACCAACTTTAGTGACAGTCAAATCTTAGGAGGATTCTGCTTCTCATAATGGCCAAATAGCTCCTGAAAAACTAACCCTCCCCCAGAAAACATTATAAACCAAAGCAGGATATTTTTTTTAAAAAATCAACTACCTAAACAAGTTAAAGAGCAACCAAGTGCTGGCAAAAGTGAGGAAGAAAGAGTGTTGACGGCAAGCCACAATCAGGGGCCTAAACAGCTTAAACTCAAAATACTCCTCAAATCTTCCTGGACCAAAGATCCAGAAAACAGAATATGGAGTAACCACGATAGCTAGAAAATGAAAAGGGAAAAGTCTAGTAGAAAGTATACCAGAGAAGGTATAAATTATGCCCCTATCTCTGGATCCACTGAAATACGCATGAATAGAAACTCTACAAGCAAGGGGCCCGGGATTTAGCTCAGTGGTGCCACTGCCTGCCTCACATGCGCAAGGTCCTGAGTTCGATCCCTGGTACCACAAAAAAAAAAGACACTACAGGCAAAAATGCTAAAGTTAAAAGATAGGGAAAACAAGTAGAGAGTTTAATCCCCAGGCAAGATAATTAGTTACTTAACCTAATATAGTAGCATATGACTATAATACCAGTATTTCAGGAGACTGAGGCAAGAGATGACAAATTCAAGTCCTATCTAGACAACTTAGTGAGACCTCTCAAAATAAAAAGGTCTGGAGATGCAGCTCAGTTTGAAGTCCCTGGGTTCAATCCTCAGTACCATCACGAAAAAAAAAGAAAAAGAAAAAGTGTAATGGAAAATATAATGAATAAAAAAAAGTCTCAGCAATGAGAAAATCTATTAAAAAATGAAAAGCAAAGTCTGTAAAATGCAACTTCTAAAATAAAAACGACTGTGCTTAAAACAATTACAATTTGGGCTGGGGATGTAGCTCGGTGGTAGAACACCTGCCTGGCTTGTACAAGGCTCTGGGTTCATTTCCCAGCAACTTCCCCCCATTACAGTTAGGATCTTGAATGTCCCCTTGGGCCCTAGGCTGGTGCTACTGGGAGGTGGGGGAGTCTTCCAGGGTGGGACTAGGTGGGAAGACATTAAATCACTGGAGGTGTAACCTTGAAGGAGACTGTGGGACTCAGGGGCCTTGCCTGCATTCTCTTTTTCTTCTTGGCCATAAAGTCAGTGACTTTATGTGCCACATGCTCCTGCCACAATGCACTGCCTCATTAAAGGCCCAAAGGCCTGGAGCCAGCTGATCATGGCTAAAACCTCTAAACCTGAGACCCAAGTTTTCTCCCTTTATAAACTGACTATATCTCAGGCATCTCATTGTAGTTATGGAAAACTAACACAGAGGAAAAGAAGAAAAATCAGTGAACTTGGCCACAGGTTAATAGAAAAAACATTAAAAAAGAAAGAAACTTCATGGACTTTCAATGTAATACTCAAAGGTCTAACATATGTATAATTCAATTAGCAAGAAGTAAAGGAGACAAAGAGGCAAGTTTTACTCATAGGTAGCAAAAAGAATGAACTGGTTTACAAGGTTATATCAAATATTAAAAACAGTGAAGAACGAGGTGGAGTGTAGCTCAGTGGAAGAGCGCAAGCTCTTGTGTGAGGCCACAGGTTCAATCCCCAGCACCACTTTTTAAAAAGCAATTGTGAAGAATGGATACAGTTTTGTGTATGTATCAAATTTAAAATGGAAATAAAAGCTGTATTAGTATGACTTATTTGTAGCCCCTTTAAGATGTCAAAGCATCCAGGTTATTAACCAATGCATTTGTGTTTTAATGACTAATGGCTTTCAATAGCTTTAAGAAGCAACTTAAAAGGAAGAAAGATGTATTTTGGCTTATTTGGCTCAGTTTCAGTCCATAGTCTCTTGGCCCCATTACTTCTAGGGCTGTGGCAGGCAGCACATCCTAGTGAAAGCATGGGGCAGGAAAAGCTGCTCCCCTTATAGCAGCCAAGAAGCAGAGAGCAAGCTCATTTTTATAACACAATCCCTCAAAGCTATGAATCCACAAATGGATTAATCCATTCATGAGGTCAGAACCCTCATAATCAAATCACTTCCCAAAGCCTCATCTCTAAACACTGCTGCTTTGGGGACCAAGACTGCTACATATTAACTCTTAGGAGACATTTAAGATGCCCAAAAAAGCATAATAATGCCTCTAATTCCTCAAGTAAGCAATGTCTACTACTATCAAGAAGGAACTCAAGAGCCGGGGATTTAGCTCAGTGGTTTCGTTGCCTGTTGTGGAAGGAAAAGGACCCAGGTTCTATCCCAGGTACCAAAAAAAAAAAAAAAAAAGAAGGAACTCTTGACAACAAACACAGTTTACAAGAAAAACACTAATTCCTTTGAAGAATAGTTTCTCGAAATATTCTGAAGAACCAAATAACCACATAACTATAACAACAAAAGAAATCATCAAAGTTACACAAAGATGGGCCGGGGATTTTGCTCAGTGGCACAGCGCCTGCCTGACAAGCACAGGGTCCTGAGTTTGATCCCCGGAACTAAAAAAAAAAAAAAAGAAAAAGTTACACAAAGATAGCTACCTTCATTCCAGCTCTGTAGCACAAGTTTCACATCTTCAAGTGGCTCACTACAGCTCCATGTATATAAAATGGAGTATTTAAAAATAAGTTTTATATTTAAAACCAAGACATTATTAATTCAAATTATATTAAAACACAGAAAAGAGAGATCACCTTGACGGCCTTCTGGGAATTAGGCAGTCCTTCTTCTATGTCTTCTAAAAGAATTCCTCCTAATCCTCGCTGGTCATGCTGATCTAATAGCCTAAGTAGGGCCCTCTTATCTTTCAAGTCGTACTTGGGTTTGAATGCATACTTCCCATCTATCACTTCAATTTTGGGATTGTTGACTAATGCCTGAAACAGTGACATAATGTGTATATATTAACAAAAGGAAACTTCACACATACATTCCTAAATTCTAATTATTTAAAAATGTAACACTATGCAGTGCAGTGACAAATTAAACACACCTTGTGAGTATGAATTAGAAGATCTAAAATACTGGACATACAGGATCCCAGAACAATAGTCAAAGATCAGCCCAGTGCTTGCTTTTTATTACACATTTTTTTAAACTATATATTATTTTTAGATACATTCTCTGGAGAAAAATAAACCATTTTAATCACAGTTGCCTTGAAGAAAGTTAAACCTATAGTCTTTTAAGACAAAATGGGCAGGCATCAACAGCACACCTATTAATAGCAGACAAAGTAAACTGGGCAGTGCCCACTCCAGCTCCACAGTAGAGTTTACCATATATTGGCATTATAACAGGAGAAATGTTACCTGGGATTAACAAATCAGTAGTCAGTCCTCACCCCCTGCTATCAACTGGCACTAGCAGCTGTACAAAGAACTGAAAAGGACTAGATTAATCTGTACATGAACTTTACTACTGTGTCGGCTTGAGAATGAAACTGTGTAGGAACACAGGAATTACTGAATATAGCTATGTGCCTAGTCAGTTCTGCTGTACAGTGAATAACTGGAGGAAAGCTCTTCAAGAAAGAGCAACCCTATTTGTTTTTTCCATTTGCCAGCCTGACCCTGAAAGGAGAAACACAAAAAGGAGGGAGAATAGAATAGAATAAAAATAATCTTTAATGTTAGTAAGTCTATGAAATTCCAACATTGGGTAAACCACCAAATTTAAATGTGAATTGCCTTCATTTGTATATCACTAATATATTTCACCATTATTCGCAACATCTGTGCAAGTTAAATTTGGACACTTTGAGGTTAAAAATCTTTTCGTGCTTCTGCTTCTGGTAATGGCCAAGTAGCTCCTAAAGGACCATGACCTTCAATGATACCAATGAAGGGGCCATGAGCTTCCGTGATACTGATTAACTGGTTCATTTTATATTATAACAATCAAGAGCTATATCTTGGGCTGGTTAAATAAGTGTATTTTACGAATTTTACATTTGGTCTTTAGAATCTATCACTGGTCCTAGAAAGTCTTGTTCATTGTCATTAAATATATAAACTCAAAAGAAGGAAATATATGAATGTTTATAAATGCTATTTCTAGTTGAACGTGGTGGTGCACGCCTAGAATCCCAACATTCATGAGACCGGGGCAGGAGGATCACCACAAGCCACCCTGGGCTACACAGTGAGTTCAAGCAAGATCCTATCTCAAAATCCAAAATAAATAAATTAAATTAAATGGTATTTCCAAATTAGGATGGTCAACAACTGTGTTGAAGTTTCTTTAAAGTGTATGTTTATATATAACATTCATGATTATTTTCCTAACTAACCTCTTAGAGGCAGTAATTATCAAGTCATAGTAGTGGTAGTAGCTCAATAAAGTATCTTGGTAACCCCAGTGTACCTCATGCTTTACTTACATTTCCTAAAATATATATTTTGAAAATACAATTTATAAGCATATAAATTATAAATTTAAGTATTCAATATACCAACTATTCATAAATATGAAAGTGTAATGGTACTGACTTTTTCACAACTTTTATCCTAAAGTCCTAATTTAATAAAATTATGTGAAAACCAATAAGTCAAACAACTTAGAAATATGTATGTTTAAAAAACAAAGCCCCTTCATCAGTTCTTTTAGGAAAAAATAAAAGGCATAACTAGATTTCAGTACATTCAAAACACTCTAGAGGTTAGGGATGTGGATCAGTGGTAGAGTGCTTGTGTAGTATCTACAAGGCCCTGGGCAAAAACAAAGCAAAACAAAACAAAAAACACTCTCAGTTATAGCAAATATCTCATGGGTTCAATCCCTAAGACAAAAAAACAAAGTGAACAAAACCACTCTATTTATAGCAAATATCTCGTGGTAATCAACTAATTTTTCACATGATGTTTGTAGGCCTATTCTTACCTCAGTCATTAGCCACTGCTTCTGCTTAAGTCCAATATCTAAATGCTGTGTTTCATCCAAAATTTCTTCTAAAGTTAGAGGATGTGTATCTCCTCGCTGATGCCGGGTCTATTGGGGGAAAAAGTTATCATTAGAAGAGTTCTGAAATGCTAAATGCATTAAATCAAAGTTGCACATAATAAAAATCTTCAGGAATGCACAACACATAATTCTGAGGTCGTACAACTACAGTGATGAAAAGCATGGACTATGAAACCAGATAGCACCAGATTCAAATTCACAGCTTTATAAAATTAATGATAGTAAGGGGGTGATGGGATAAAATAAAATTTATTAAAGAGTGAAATAATTTTTAAAAACTAAATGATAAACTGATAAAAATATCTGCAACTCGTATCTAAAAAAACTAGTTTTTCGAGAAATCCAAAAACCAAATAGGTAAACAGACAAAAAGGAAATGGAAATGACCTTAAACATATGAAGAGATGATCAATTTCTACCAAGATATTTCTCACTCACTATACTACAAAAACTATAAATGTCTGATGACTTCTTTGGTTAATCAGGCTATTAGGAAACATCTTGTCACAGACTGGTGGTAAAAGAGCAAATTGGTACAACTCCTAGGGAGGGCAAAATGAATGAATTTTAACCCTTTAACCCAGTAATGGTCTCTCTCTAGGAATTTATCCTACAAATATATCAAAACAGAAAGTGACTACAGGTCAATGTAGCACTGTTTGTAGAAGGAAAATATTAGAAATAACCCAAATTGCCATCAAGAGAGGACTAATTAAACTGCAGCACATCCATGCTCTGGACAGATGTTAACAAAGAACATGAGGTGCCATGGACAAGTTATTAAGTTAAAATACATGAGTAGACAACAAATGTTGGAGAGGACAAGGTGGAACAAGAAATATCATTCATTGCTGGTGAAAACACAAAATGATACAGCCACTTTGGAAAATGGTTTGGCAGTTTCTTGCAATGCAAAACACACTCTTACCTAACCAATCAATCTAGCAATTATATACCTTTTGTGTGTGCACACAGAAACCCACAGCTTTATGCATAATTGGCAAAATTTGGAAGCAACCAAGATGTCCCTCGGTGGGTGAATGGCTAAACTGTTGCACATCCAGAGATTATTAAATATTATTACTAAAAGGAAATGGGCTATCAAGCCATGGGAGAATCTTGAATGCATGTTACCAAGTAAAGGAAGCCAATCTAAAACAGTTTCATGTTATATGGTTCCAGCTATATGCATTCTAGAAAAGGAAAAACTATGAAGACTGTAAAAAATTAAGTGGCTGCCATGGATTAAGGGGAGGGAGGAACAGACAGAGCACAAGGATTTCTTAGGGCACTGAAACTACTGTTATGATACTATAATAGTGATGACATGTCATTAGGTATTTGTTAAAACCCATAAAATGTGCAGAAGAATTCATGGACAGTGAACTCTAACAAACTACGTACTTTAAGTGAAAATGCATCAGTGTAGTTCACCGACAGTAACAAATATACTATTTTGGTGTGGGATGTTGATAGTCAGGGAAGTAGAGGGGCAGAAGGAATATATGCTAATTCTATACTTTCTGCTCATTTTGCTGTGAACCTAAACTGCTCTAAAACTTTAAGTGCATTTTCTAAAAAGCATAAAAAAGAAGTATATACCTTTTATTGGAAAAGGCAGAACTAAAAGATATAGGAGATACATCAGGGATGTACACTTAGTGACAAGCATGGAAGAATGCTGAGACTAGAAATCCCACATGACAGAGACCAGCAGACCAATACTCATTTTTTCACTTTCAGCATCCTGTAATATACTACAACTCACCTACTACTGGATGAACTGTGGCGGATTTTATGTTAAAAGGACCTTTAAAATGCAGATCTTGTATAATATTTCATAACACTTTAAGAAATGATTGCTTCTCCAGCACCTGGAAGCTCCCCGCCGCCCTCCCAAGCTCCTAGGGCAGAGAAGCTGAGCCGGTCCCAGCACCTGGAAGGAAGCTCCCCTGCCGCCATCCCACATTCCTAGGGCAGAGAAGGTGAGCTGTGCAGGCGCCAGAAGCAACACCCCCCACCCCCGTGGAAATGAGAAGACACATAAACAAGCCTCAAAAACAGACTTCCGGATCACCTACAGCAACCCCAAAGGGAAATGAGATCGAACAATCTGATACTCAACCACCTGGACTCTCTGAACTGGCAACAAAAGAGGATCTGGGAAAAATGAAA
>NW_004624839.1:7298021-7347728 GCF_000247695.1 Heterocephalus glaber
CTCAATCTGTTAAAAGCCATCTATGAAAAACCAACAGCCAATATCATACTAAATGGTCAAAAACTGAAATCCTTCACACTAAAATCGGGAACAAGACAAGGATGGCTACAAGTATTTATCATGAATGAATGTTAAATTTATCACAAACCTTTTCTCTGTCAGTTATGATGGTGCCATTTATATCCCCAGCACTAAGGAGGGAGGACTGCTACCAGGTTTGAGGCCAGCCCGGGCCACATAGTAAATTCAAGGCCAACCTGAACTTAGCAAGACCCTGACACTAAAAATTTCTTTTAATTTTTAAAAAAGACACAGTGATTAATTTTCAAATATTAACCATTTTTAATTTCTATACTACAGTCTACTTCATCACAAAGCATTATCCTTATACATTAGCAAAATCAACTTGTTACTACCTTTCTAAGGATTTTTTACATGTGTATGAGAGATACAGGCATATGATTTAAAATACTTTATTTAAAACTGTAAATAAATTCAGATTCTTGAGTCAGACTTACCATGGAAAAGAACTTGTGCCTATGAGGCAGATACTTATTTCTATAGATTTCAGTTTCTAAATTCAAAACTGCCAAAATAAATTCAAAGAGAAGTGAGGTTAGTGGTTCCCAACCTTTAGCTTGCATTGCAATCACCTGAAGAGGTTGTCAGAGCAGACGCTGAGCTGCACTCCTGCCCAGAGTCTCAGGTTTGGTTTCAGTCTAGAAGAGCCCTAGAGTGTATGCTGATATTGGTGGAGAAAGACACTGAGAAACAAGCGAGGGGCTACACCAAAGAAGACAATGATTCAGCATGCTGTGCACCCTTCAACTGTCATCTGAAGCCTAAAATAGAATCTCATGGACAAAGAGACACCCTTCATAAGGGAATTTCCAAGATAATTTGAAGCATTTTTAGGACTTACTCCTTTAATAAAACTTGTTTCATGTTAATTATTTCTATATAAGTCCTTCTAAAATGCACCATAAATTTCATCTCCTAAGCAGGCCCAATGAACATACTTCAATCCTCCTTGATGTCTCAGTCACTGTTGCAATGTAAATGTCTGGCCTGCGGTAGAACCGCTGTCCCAGAAGCTGACAACCTGTGTGGGGCAGTCTGTTCCTGTGCAACATGTTCTCGGCATTACGATTCCAAAGTTCTTATATCTGTCTTTTTTCCTGTTTAGCACTTTCTCCAAAGTTATCATTCCTTGCTGTATATCTGACTTTACGTATCTCACTTCCATGAAGAGTACCCCTGAACTTTTTCCACATGATTTCTAAGTAATTCTCACGGAGCAATTAAACAGTTCTTCTGTAAGAAAATGAATAAATTACTGGAGCATTTTTGTTGCTGTTTTTTCCGGCTAAGTTCCTGATTTTATCAGATCTTCAGAAAAGGTACTCAGACTTAAGAGTCAGTATACATATCACCGTCTACATATAATTTTTTACTTTCAAATAGGTCCTCCCCTCTTTACAAAAGAAAAAAAGTACAATTCACCTCTATTCAAAAGTTTTGATGCACTATGTGACAGTATACTGATCTAGTGCCTCAAAAAAAAATGACAAAATTATTTTCAGGAAACCTTTATAATGGTAATTAAAATGCCATAAACTATAAAGGTGCCATAAACTAGCCACAGAAGTTATCTTTTCCAATCTTATACAAATTTCTAAGAATTAAAAATAGAATATTTTGGGTATCAATTGACACATTTTAAATTATATCTCTGCCTTTCTAATATGTTTCCTAGAAGCTGAAAAAGTAAATAGTGAAGAATCAGGTAACTAAGTGAATGAAAAAGAATTTGGCACCAAATTTGTTATTTTTAGATTTTGTAGCTTTAATTGCTGAGAAACAAATGTTCATATGAGTAAGTTAATTCTAATGGAAATTTTGTGATGGTCTTCCCAGAAATCTAAACACGGGAACAGATTTGGTGCCAAATTCTTTTTCATTCTATCAATAAGTAATATATTTCTCAAGATTAAAAAAACTGTAGGGAGACAGTTGTGTTCATGTAAGTTGGATTCCGGTTACACAGTGAAATTTAATGCAAATTTATATACAGATGTTATTCTAATCAACTATGTAACAATAACTGTGATAGCTAACTATGTCAACTTGAGTAAGAACAGCCAGCTAACTTGGATCAGCAAAGTTCTGGTGTGGCTGAAGGGATTTGCTATAGACCCAACCTAGGTGTGAGTAGCACCAAATAACAGACTTGTTGCCTGAATGGTATAACAGGGAAACAAAGAAGGAAGGCTCTCTTCTGTTTCTTCAGAGGAGCTGCAATCTTCACCTTCACCTTGCACATTGAGCTCCAGGGCTACCACTGGAGCCTTTGGATTTCCTGTGTTCAGACAGCCCTTTTGTACTTTTTTACACCTGACTCTGTGGGTGGCCACTGTAAGACAATCATGTAAATTCTTATGTATTTGTATCTTACATTAAATCTGTTTCTCTAGTAAGCACTGACTGTTAATAGATTTTGGTACTGGGAATGGCTCTAGAGAAACAAAATTATAAAGATGAAATTCTTTAATGGCTTTAGTGCAGTGGTGGTGAACCTTTTAGAGCTTTCAATGATACAAACAGCCTGCTGTGGCACACAGGTGTAGGTTCGCCACCATTGAGTTAGCGGTTTCTGGAGTTGGCTCTCCATAATTTGACTGAGACCAAAAGATGCCATGGTCTTTCCTCTTGATACTGTGGGGAACACAGAGTCCCTGAAGTGAACTGTTTAAAGTAATAATGCAATGTAGATCCATTTGATTATACTAGTTCACCACTTGTGAGATGAAAGGAACTTAGCAACTCCATGTACGACATTTTTGAATATTTTTGGCAGAGTGGGAAATACAATGCTGGCTGGTTCCTCTCAGCATCTCTGGACAAACTAGTGAAGGAAAACAATGAGCTTAAAACATTCATGGGAAATCTAAGTCTTCTGTGAGGACAAATTAAG
The DNA here is from genome assembly GCF_000247695.1 of Heterocephalus glaber. The sequence goes on from NW_004624839.1 coordinate 7,300,996, forward strand.
GAAAATAAGGAGTTCAAAGATTCAGCTGGGGATTTAGCTCAGTGGTTCCACCACCTGTCTCACAAGCACAAGGTCCCAAGTTCAATCCCCGGTACCACAAAAAAAAAAAAAGAAGGGCAAAAAGATTCAAATTCCAAGCTCCAGACACACAAAGAATTTAAAAGTTTCTACGTGTGTCCGGAAAGAGAATCTCCTCCCCTACAGCCACGGGGCTGAGACTGCAGAAACTCAAACACGGGCCCTAAAAATTTGACTGCCTGAAATACAGTGTTAAGTTTAATGCTCAGCCTCAAAGGGTATCTGAAGTAAAGGTGAGGGCAGTGATCAGAAAAGAATGGGATCCCATAAACTGGGATGGAGATGTCTGGGAGAATCCTGACAAGGCTAAAGCTGTTGAGCTCCTAGACACTATAAGATAATTCTGCAGAGGAAGAAATTTCTCCACCCACAGTGGTAAAGAAGCAACCCCCCCCCCCGCAACCCACCCATGATGTTTGCCTCTCCTACTATACCTGAGGAAATGAATCCTATGTTGACCAAGCATGATAATGCTGACACTCCTCAGGACTTACCCTCACCACCCATTTTTGCCTCTGACTAAGGAACACATTTGACAGCCAAAGGAGTGAGGCAATCAGCTCATGCTTATGGAATTCACTGATCTTACCATGTTCCTCACTATCCAGAAGCAGCTGGATTGATAGAAAGGTAGAATGGTCTTTTGAAGACATAGTTGCAGCACCAGCTAGGTGACAATAGCTTGCAGGGCTGGGGCAAGGTTCTTCAAAAGGCTGTATAGGCTTTGCAACAGCATTCACTATGAGGCTCTGTGTCTCCCATAGCCAAGATTCTCGGGTCCAGGAATCAAGGGTTGGAAGTTAAGAATGGTAGCACTCACCTCTAGTGATCCACTAGCAAAATTTTTGCTTCCTGTTCCCTCCACCTTATTCTCTGCTGGCTGAGATGTCTTAGTTCCAGAGGGGCGGAAGGCTTGTACCAGGAAGCACAACAATACCTTTGAACTGGAAGCTAAAACTTCCCCCTGGTCATTTTGGTCTCATGAGTACACAAGCTAAAAAGGGAGTTACAGCATTGGCAGGAGTGACTGACCCAGACTATCAAGGGGAAATCTGACTATTACTCCACTATGGAGGAAAAGAAGAATGTATTTGGAGTGCAAGAGATCCCTTGGAGCATCACCTAATAACACCATGCCCTGTTATTAAGGTCAATGGTAAACTACAACAACCCAATCCAGGGAGGATAACAAACAGTCCAGAACTTTCAGGAATAAAGGTATGTGTCACCCCTCCAGGAAAAGAACCAAGATCTGCTGAGGTCCTTGCTAAAGGCCAAAGAAATACAGAATGGGCAATAGAAGAAGGTAGTTCTGAATGTCAGCTATGATCCCATGATCAGTTACAGAAACAAAATTGTAGTTCTCTCCTAAAACACTTCCTATGTAATGTACTGTTAACAGACTTAGTATTTGTTCTTAAGTATTGTTAAACCTATGCTATAATATTCAAGTCACCCAAAGAAAACTTGGCTTCTATTCTTGGAGGGAATTAGTGCACTTCCATTTGTACGCAGGATAGTTTTAACATGTTAGGCCTAATTATGAAGTCTCTGTATCTGAAGACTAGGGTTTAAGGGAGTGTGTCTGGTTGTCAAATTGACAAGGGGAGGACTGTGATACTGTAGTTAACTGACTATCAACTTGAGTAAGAATCACCTAACTAAAACGGATTGGCATAGTTCTGGTGTGCCTGAAGGGATTTAGTGAAGACAGAAGACCCACCCTGGGTGTGAGTGATAGCAATCAATAGGTTTGTTGTCATAAAAGGGAATCAAATAAGGAAGACTGCTTCCGTTTCTTCAGAGGAGCTCCAGTCTTCACCTTTGCCTTGGACATCATTCTCCTGGCTTCCAGTGGAGACCCTTCAGTTTTTGATCACAGACCCTTCGGCCTTCTGATTCGGACTCACATGAAATACTAGAGTGAGCTCCAGGACTTCAACTGGATCCTTCAGATCTCCAGCGCACAAACAGACCTTCTGTACTTTTCCACACCTGACTCTGCAGGCAGCCACTGTAAGCCAATCTTATAAATTCTTATATATTTGAATATCTGGCATTTAATCTGTTTTTCTAGTAAGCACTGACTGATACATAATAACTGTAAAGTAACAAATCAGAAGACATTTTTAATAATTACATCCTTGAGATCAGTTGAAAAACATTTTTAACTTCAATTTATATTATTGTGGCAAAGATGTCTGAAAGATAAAATTCAAGGACAGTAACAGAGAGGATATACAAATTCAAAGAAAAACAATTAAAATTTTCAACCACTTAGGTTTGTTTTTATATTTTTAAATTAATAACATTTAGCATCTATTAGGTAAATTTAAAAGTGATATACCTGATAGAAATATTTTAATATGCCAGAAGTTTCGTATTTCTGGTAACCTTTTAAACTTTTGGTTAAATAATGTTGCTAAACTTTAGCTCAAATATTGCAACTTTCAATTTAAATATGTGCAAAGGCATACACAGTTTCTCAAAGTGTTGTAGGGGACATTTGAATAAAACACTTGATGATTGTTGTTCTATACAGGCAAAGTTAGTTACAAGTAAGTAAACTCCAATGCTGGCCTCTCTCAAACTGAAGGATGCACTTTTTCTGGGTATTTCCACCAACAGTACTATAAGTAACAGATAGCAAATTTTAATATTTGTTTACCACATGGAGGACTGGATGAATGGAATGAATGAATGGTGACTAAGTGTCAAACTATATCACATTTGATACTGGGAAATTACAAACTAATATATTTCTATTAGCAGTCAAACACAGACCACATAATTCAAACATAGCCAGACATCAAGACTCTTAAACTATAAAAGAGAAGCCTTAGTATATTTAAAAGCCTTAGCCAGACATGGTAGTGCATGCCTGTAATCTCAGCACTTGGGAGGCTGAAGCAGGGTGATTGCCGTGAATTTGAGGCCAACCTGGAATAGTGGGTTCAAGGCCAGCCTCAACTACATAGCAAGACCCTGAAGCCAAAAAAGAAAAAAGAAAAATCCTAATTTGTATGTTAGGCAACAGATGAGAGAGATTAAAACAGTAAACAAATACAGTACTTTACTTTTTCAAGAGATAAAACTGATAAATGAATGGGAATGAGAGTCTGGCAGAAGGAGGCAAATTTCAAATCTCTTTGCCATCTTAGTAGAAGTGAAATTTCATATTAATAAATGAAATTAAGATTCAAAGCTTTCACTAAAGTCAAATCTTTATGAATAAAACTTAAGTTTCAAAAAATACTAAATCTTCCAAATAGTAAATTGTAGTTCTTTTGTAAGTCAATATTATTCTAAGACCCTCAGTAATCCCCTAATTTTCTCATCCAAGAAGGAACAACTCCATCTGCCTGACCAATGTGGTTCTTACATTTCACATCAATGGACATAATGTCTCTAGAAATCATTCTTACCTTCCAACTGATTTTGCCAGGAGTTATGGACAATTTAAGCGCTGACACATCTACTGCCTAGGCACACTTTTAAATCACTTGAATTATTACAAATTAAGTATACTTTCATGAATTGCTGCAAAGCTAATTTAAAATAGTGTAAAAGGCTGGGAGCACTCCATATTTTCAGTTTTACTGAAGTATAATAGCTATAATCTACACGTACTGACAATGTATAATTTGATAAATTTTGACATGTGTATACAAATTTAACTGTTGAGAATTGTAATCCCCCCCTTTTGCTAAAATATTAAATAGTATTTCTGTTATCTGAGAAAAATACTTACTTTCATGTAATTTACAATCTTAGCAAGAACACCAAACTTATATCCAGAGCTTCCTGATAGAGCTTTGAAGTTAAATGATCCGTTGCTATGATCTGGAAATTAAGTTTAAAAAAGACAACTGTAACAATTTCATATTATACGTTATGACATTTAAACAAGATGATTTGAAATTAGTGAAATACTTGAGTTTTTCATCTCAAAATTCTATCCTCTAAAACTGTGGTGAAAAACAAAATATTTGAGTATATATTAAATTATTTTCTCACTAAGGGCAGAAACAAAGTAAAAAATAATTTTAAAGCATTATAGTTTTTTATGAGTACTTTTACTCTTACCTTAAACTTGATTAGATTTTCCCCATATACTTAGACATGAGAACATTACAAACCTCAATCTGATCCAAAAGTTTTTCAAAAACTTAAAAACACTAGAAATGAGCAATTTCTCTGAGACTTTTTAGTAAACTCAGAGAGAGAAGAGAGAAACAGACAGCAAGTGAGGGTCAGGGAGAGACAGCGAGGACGAGGGAAAGAATGAGACACAGACTTTTATAGAACATAATTTGTTTCAGAAGATCTATCATTTTGTTGTATGCAAAAACCCTAATGCCATGATTGCATCACAAACACATTCAATTATTCATAGCCAAGAACACTAAAGAATTAATCATAAATACTAAAAAAAACCCTTAGAAGTATATATTCTATCAGCAAGGCACCAGCTCAGATACTATAAATTACCCATGTGGTTGATCCACAAAGAGAAAGGCTAAATAAAAGGGGAAGAGGAGCCAATCTTTGGCATCAACTTGGTAATAATCATTTAAACAAAAGACTGCATTAGATCCACAAGTCAAATGTAACAATTGTCAGAGATCCAACAAACAGCTTTTAGATGACAACATAATACTCCTTTGAGAATAGTTAGTGAAAAGTCTTTATTGAATATGCTTTGAGACTAAAATGAAACTTCCTATGTAACTTGCCCTTAAAAATAACTCAGTTGGGCCGGAGATTTAGCTCAGTGGTTTCGCTGCCTGCTGTGCAAGCGGCAAGGACCCGGAGTTCCATCCCTGGTACCAAAAAAACAAACAAACAAAAATAACTCTGTTGCTGGGTCTGGTGGTATGAGCCTGTAATTCCAGCGCTCAGGAAGCTTAGGCAGAAGGATCCCCTCCAACTGGAGGTCAGCCTGGGCTACACAGTAAGTTCAAGGCCAGCCTGAACTATAGTGGAGACCTTGTCTCAGAAAAACAAACAAACAAAAACACTTTGTTATAGTTTTGACAAATAATTGACACATAGAAGTCTACTCTTTCCAAAAATAACAAAAATATCAGGACTATAGGTATTCTTTTGCAGCCACTATTTCAATTACAAATATTACCTACATAGTTCAGTTTTCCAAGGTGTTCAGGACACAAGCAGCAATAAAAATAACATTTACTGAACCTCTATTATTTGCCGTATACAAGGGTAAATTATTTTCACATTTAATCTCTCCCTAAAACCCTATTTAAGTATTATTGTCTTCTTCTAAAATAAGAAAATTGAGGGTAGTGACCAAGTAGATTGTAAACCCTATGATACTGCCTTGTATAAGACCTATTAACTAGCCTTCACACAGAATTCCATTTGAAACCAGCTATGTTGTCAGATCACAGAAATTCTTTAATGTGCATTTCATGTTACCTTGTTTAATTTAATAAAATACTACAAAGCATATCCTACACTTCTGTATAAACAACTAATTGGAGCTGGGTGTGGTGGTGCATACCTGTAACCTCAACACTTAGGAGGCTGAGACAGGAGGAGCATCAAGAGGAAAGCCAGCTTGAGTTAAACAATGAGTTCAAGACTGTCTCACAAAGAGAAAAAAAAAAAAGCTAACTGGAAATACTATGAAAAAGAGACAACATATTTTTTAAAAAACACTATACAAAGGATCAATTATAAACCACAGTATTGCTTATCATGGGGTCTCCAGATCTTAATTCACTGCCTACCATAGTCAACATTCATTTATTAAATGAATGAATGAATGTAATAAGGATATTTCCATGTACCCGTTTATGGCCCCAGAAATTAATCTACTAATTTATCTACAATTTTAAAAAACAAGTGTACATACCAAGGATATATGCAGTTGACTGGTGACTTAACAGTCATTTCTTTAATTAAAAAACTGATCCTGTTATGTTTAAACCAAACTCTGAATAATACAACATAATTAAAAACACTCTCCGAACAACATTCTCAACTGGAGATGACTCTGCCATTTAAAAGGCATAAACTCCCATAGACTGCTTTTTAAATGAAGGCTGTGTTTACCTACCTAAACTCTCTTCCAACTTGTAAAGCTGAAAACCTTACTTCTTTTCCCTCAGAACTGCTTCTAAATCTAATCATCAGATGGAAATAATCACTTCCAGACAGCAAGCTTTACATATTGGACAGGTATTGACAAAAAAGTAAAGAAAATGAAATTCATTTATGAGATATTATGTACACTTCCTGGAGCAAATACTGAGCTGGTTAACCACACCATTGTTTCCCAGGTCACTACCTCTCCTCATATTATCTTCTAGCCCCAGCACTGAAATACTCACTGAAGAATGTGAAATTTTAGAGGTAAACACTAAGGAATCATCAATTTGTTAGTAACTCCCAACAGAAATTTAGCTTAAGGATTAAAAAAGAAAAAAAAGGGGGGGTAACAGTTGATATCCCAGACAGCTCTATTGAGGTTTATGAATGATTTATTCTTCAGGGTGGCAAGACTTAATGCAAATGAACATAGAGGAAAACTCGGCTGCACTGTGATCCAACCAATAGAAGCACAGCTCCATCTTGGCTGTGCACTAGACTGCATTACAAACAGACGATACCATCGCTTCAACAGCATCCTTTCAGACCAGAGGTAGGTTTATACCATCTTTTTTACTTGTAATCCATGTCCATATGATACAATAGAAAAATATTTCAGCATGAAAATCAACCAGAAAGCTTTGTTCCTTCTAAACAACCCCAAAAAGCAATTATTCATTCCACTGCTTGGTATGATTTTATTATGAAAATGTGAAGACTGCCTTGTGCTATTTGATAAGCACCCTGACCATCTGTGCCTTAATGGAAAATTCATTACATTTTATACAAACGTGATCTATATCCAGACTTTAAAATAAACCAAAAACATTTGATGTTAACTACCTTCTTGCTAATTTCAGTTTCCCACAGCAATTTCATTTCAGCAGTTCAGTCTGTCTTAACAAAGGATTTTTCTCAAAGAAAAATCTAGACTAAAAGCAATTCTTGGGCTAAAGCTTTCTGATTGTATGTGTAAATTATCTTGGCTGATAAGAATACAGCTACTCACCAGGAAGTTTGATGTATTTTAACAAATATGAGAAAATAGTTCAAAATTATTTTTATTTGACTTTGAATACAGATGCAGAGAATACCAAGAAGTATCACAATTTGATTTTTATATAAAAATTAAGACCATAAAATATATCATTATGTGAGCTGTATTAAACGATAACCAGTGATAATTTAGAGCTTCAGACTTCCCTAACATTTTAATTAAGGTAATTCCTCACACTAAATTTCTTACTGTACTATATGTCATGGTATGATTAAATAAAAACATTTCAGATAGCCTTCCATTTTTGATAAGCCACAAAAATATGTATTTATCATTGCATTTAAATATAATATTGAAGCTATTCTTAAACTGATCCTCAGAACAAATACAAAAGGAGTCTTTTTGATGAACTACATTTTAAAATAAAAATGTCCTAAGAAGAACTGGTTGAGGAACCAGGGTAATTCCAGGTAGAAAAGATTATTTTTTCATGGCTCAGACCAATCATTCCTGTCTATTAAAAATTAGTATAAATTACTGACCAAATTTCTAATTTTATAGTATTCAAACATGAAAATATCAGTACTTAGGACCAGGATTTAGTTCAGTGGCACCGCACCTGCCTTGCCAAGCCCAAGGTCCCTAGTTCAATCCCCAGTACTGAGAAAAAAAAAAATCACTATTTAGATGTCATAGCTCAATAACATACCATACATACTAAAGAACCAACTTCTACCCTTTATCTTGCTAAGCATATTTCATCATTAAAGGGTTTTCTCATAAGTTCTGTTCCATTTCCTAGTCAGTGTTCAGCTAACATGAGTAGACTATCCCTTACAAAACCCAAAGGTTCTTGTAACAGATATTAGATCTCCCAGGTTCTATACAATGGGGTTAATTACCTAGAAACCATTCCTATTTGCTACACAAAGTATGGGAGGCAAAAACAAAGGGCCCCAGACAGCATAATTTTGTCAAATAAAATAGTTAACTTAAAACTTAAACTTCAGGTAAACTTTTAAACAGAACTTCAACCACCCACACTGTTTGAACATTCACACCAGCTTATATTTAATTGCAATTTATCTATCCTTAGCACAGGTGAAGGCTCATTACTGCTGCACCACACTAGGTAGGATTAGGAGTATAGTTCAGTGGTAGAGCACTTGCCTAGCAGGTGCAAAGCCCTGGGTTCTAACAGAAGTTAAAAAAAACACAAAACTTAGAGGCATGGCCTATCTCAAAGAGTTCCAGAGCTTAAATTGCTCCACATTTAAGTTATTATGATTAAGTGATCATTTCAAATGATATCCTTAAAAGCACCAAAGAATTCAAGGGTTTTTACCATAAATAAAGCTAAAGCATAATTTTATTCTCATCTGGCACTCCAAGGTTCCAGAAAATTCCATCCTATCCCCATAAATATTTCAATGGGGCCTCCTGAAATAGGAGGAAAAACTGGTGGAGGAAATACATCAAAAAATAACATAAAACAAAATAAAAACCAAAAACATATACAAAAAGTCATTTGCTTTAAATTCCCTATTCCTATGAAATTTTTTAAAAGAAGACCCCAAAAAGGTACAACAGGATTTCACTTCTTTTTTCTTACCATTTCTCTTGCTTTTTATAATGCATGTTTACATTTGCTTGATTAAATTACATTTTAGTTTCAAAATACAGTCTCAAAATGGGAGAATATCCTAACAATACATTTCTTTTTATGTGCCTAATCCAACATAGGCATAGTTTGTGTGTTTTATTTTTTGGTAGTACTGGCAATTGAACTCAGTGCCTTCACAATGAGCTACATTCCCTATTCCTTTTTTAATTTTATTTTTATTGTGAGTCAGAGACTGGCTAAGTTGTGTAGAATCTGGACTAGAACTTGTGATCCTCCTGCCTCAGCCTTCCAAAGTGCTGGGATTACAGGTATGTGCCACCACACCTGTAAGGCAAGTCTTCATCTTATATTTCACACAAAAATTAATATAAGAATATATGACACTAAATTGAAAATGCAAAATGGTAGAATACCATGGGAGTTTGCTTTTTTTTTCAGATGAGCTCAGAAGCTAACTAAAGTGGCTTATCGGTTATCAATACACTCAACAGTGGCAAACCATCATAATTTACAACATAAACCTGATATATATATACTCTGTGCTAAATGGCTTGGAAATTTCCAGCAAAGCATAGACTTCCTTTTAGAAGTAGTATACACTGTTATCTCACTGTAATTGTAAGAATAATTTTATGCATTTTTATGTGTGAATAAAGTGTACAGTCTAATCAAAATGAGTGTTTACAGAGCTGGAGATGTAGCTCAGTGGTAGCGTGCTTAACATGTACAACTCCCTGGGTTCAATGCTAAGTACAAAAAAAAAGTTTACTAATTCTATTTTTCTAAAATTGAAATATAACACAATAAGCTTTTAAAAGCTAAAGGCAAAGAACAGCATTTTTTCCTCCTTTTAAAATACATTGTTTTAGCTTTGAATAAGTAATAAATTTAAGGGTTCAAAAACAAAAGAACATAACCAGGTATAAACGGGTAAGTCTCACACATACCTCTGTGCCCACCACTCATTCCAACCCATCCCCACAATAACTGTTGTATCTTGTAGATCATGACAAGATTTTTGTGCAAACAGAGCACTTTAGGTATTATTTCCTTTTTTGTATAGGCACACTGTCTTGTACCTTGTTCTTTTCACTTAACATGGCCCAAAAATCTTTCCATATCACTACAGAGTCATATGTGGTACTGTGTGGAAAAACTATCAATTTAAAGAAGACTTCATGGATGGTACAAGTTAGCCTCAAATAACTGAATCTAGTTCTGTTTCTGTCTGCCTTTTTGCAATCCCTTTCCCTTCCCCTCTACCATTCCCCCTTTATTTCTTAGGGGCAAGAGGACCTAAGAAAAATGTAATCAATTCACTTGTACCTCAAAAACATAGTATGTGATTTCATTAGCCAGTTTTCTAAAAATTCTAAACTGTCATTTTAAAATGGTAACTTCTATTAGTGTTTATTACTTCCCCTCAGTTTTAAAGTCAAAACAAACAAAAAGGTTCTCCTCATAATAAACTAAAATAGAAAGTAATAACTTAAGAATAATGTATTCAGGTACAAGTTAGAAATTTATATAGCCAATTTCTATAAAAACAAGTTTATTATGGAATGGAAATAAGATTTCAGATGAGGCTTTTAACTTATGTAAACGAGGTATCTAAAATCAATTGTAGAAGAACATTTTAAATTAAATTCATTAATAGTGTGGATTAAACTAATTTGAGAAGCCTAATATAGAGAAATATAGCTTGTTCCTTCTCTACTCCCCTTTCTCTCCTTATCATTGTTCCCTCTGCAGTTACTTCTACTGCCAGGTCTAAAAACCTTCAAAAGAATTTGCTATACATATTTCAAAACAGGACTGAGATGAGGATATAGCTCAGTAATAAGAGCGCTTGCTTAGCACCCACAATGCCCTGGGTTGAATCCCCAGCACCAGGAGGAAAAAAACCTCAGAAAGAGGTCAACCTGAAAGGCCTTAATGGAAAGTCTAAGAAATATTTCCATAAATGCAAGAAGGAAGGGGGCTCTAGGTTAGCACCAATAAAATTACCATTTCATGAACCTTTAGGCCGCTTCTTTCTGCTCTTTACCCACCCACACAAGTGGATCTGTTCTCTATTTCTCCAAGGTCCTACTCTTCCTCTCCCTGTTGCACTGAGATGAACACTGCAACAATGTTAGGCACCCCTCCCAGGAATATCTACATTTTAGCAGTGCCAAAAATTTTAAAAGAAGCTCCAATCACTGAGCATTTTTAAGATGTGTATGCACATATGTGCCCTCCGATGCCTTCACTAAATTAAGGAAGACAGGTCAAAAAGGACTAACTTTTGTCTCCAATGAGTACATTTCTATGAGTTGAATGTTTGTGTAGGTGGTGATTAGAACCAGGGGTAAACAAGGCAGAGGTCAGATGGGCAGCCAGCCTGTCAAGACATCCGCATTATGCAACACACTGCCTTCTATACTAATGGCATCCCACAGCAATGTGAAATGTTGAGCCCCAGAGTTGTGCAAGGTAGCAGCCCTTCTTTCCCTAAGAATATGCTCTGAAGAGAAAATTCAAAGGGCAAGCAGGTAATTTTGAAAGGCTAAGAGTACAGACATAGTTTGAAAATCCTGTAATGTAATGAGAAGTGAAAGACCTATATTCCAGACTATGTATTTCCATACATCTCTGAACTAATAGAAACAATTCAATTACTGCCCATTAAGTCTGTTCTCCATCACTTAAAGATGAAGGGTCACTAAGCACCATGAAGGCATTCTCAAATACAAAAGAAAACATATATTAAAGGCTTCATCATTTTAACCTTCAAAATGCAAGAAGGAAAAAAGAAAGTCCAGCCAGAGAGGTGAAGCAATTTGCCAAGTAAACTTGATTTAAGATAGAAAATAAAACCTTAGAAAACAAAACTTTATCAATCCCAAAGTTTTGTTTTTTTAAACAGAGAATGGAGGCAGGGGATTTAGATCAGTGGCACTATGCCTGCCTCACAAGTACAATGTCCTGAGTTCAATTCCCAGTACAAAACAAAAACAAAAACAAAAAACAGAATGGAATTTTTTAATTGCAGTATGTTCAGACCATGGAATATTACACAGCAACTAAAAATGAACTGATAATGCAACAGTGATAAATTTCACCAACTTTATATTAAGAGGAAAAAGAGACACCAAGAGGCTGTGTATAGCTCCATTTCCATGAACAGGAACATCAAATCCTCAGTGACCAACAGGGATAACCTCTGGGAATGGGGCTACTGACTCAGGTGGGGCCTGAAGGAGACTTCTGGTCAACTTCAAGGCTTTAAAATTCTATATATAATAAAAGCAAGGAAATGTAAACAAATATAGTTATGGCTTTGAGTGTGCAAATAATATTGTGCTTATGTTTAAAAGCAGTCCTCAGCTTTTAGAGATAAATGAAATATTTCTAGATCAAATAATGTATGGGACTAGCTTTAAAATAACCCACAGGATGGGCTGGGGATTTAGCTCAGTGGTGCTGCTGCCTGCCTCACACGTGCACAGTCCTGAGTTTGATCCCCCGTACCAAAATAAATAAATAAATAACCCACCCACAGGGTTAAACAAGTGGAAAGAAGTACATAGGGCCAAGAGTTGATAAATGGCCGGCTGTGGTGGCACATACCAGTAATCCCAGCACTCCGGAAGTTGAGGCAGGAGAATCACCACCTACATAGTGAGTTTAAGTCGACCCTGAATAACAAGACCCTATCTCAGAAAACTAAAAAAATAAAAAAGAGTTGATAAATGAAGTTGTATTATAAGCATATGGAGGAGGCTTCATTACACTCCTCCCCACCCTCCCTTCAGTATTGTGAATTAAACCCAGAACCTTTGCACTGCACTATATATATACAGTCCTTTTTTATTTTGAGATAGGATCACTAACTGCCCCAGGCTTCAGCCTGTGATCCTCCTGCCTACCGAAGTGCTAGGATTACAGGCATGCACCACTATGCCCAGCTCACACATTCTTAGATTTCTGCACTACCATGAAGTTTCTTTACATGAAACAGATGCACAAAAGGCACCTCTAGAATTTAGAAAAGTATTTGGTACACAGTAGGCAAGAAATAAACATTTTCTGTAAGGGTGAATGAAAGCTTGTTTACAAATATGTAGTAAAGAAAATGCATACAGCTGGGTGTGGTGGCACAGGCCTGTAATCTGAGCTACTATGGAGACTGAAGCAGGAGGAGCTAAAGTTCAAGGCTAACTCAGATAACTTGGCAAGACGGTCTTAAAACAAAATACAGTGGTGCCTCCACTCATGAACTCGATTCTTCCCAGAACTCCAATTGCAAACCGAGTTGGACAAGAACCAACTCAAATTCAATGGTTAAGTTCAATGTTGAACCTTATGGGGAAACTTGATTCATTCTCATCCAGTTGAGTTTGCAACCAGCATCATGGACAGAATTGAGTTCATGAACCAAGGCACCACTGTAGTAATACCAACACTATGGAAGGCTGAGACAGGAGGACTGCAAGTAAAGCCCAGCCTGGACAATTTAGTAACTGAGACCTTGTCTCAAAATAAAAAATAAGGGACTAGAGATGCAGCTCAGTGCAAAGGCCTTGGGTTCAACCCCAGCACAAAAAAAGGAAAAGACACACACAATGATAGTAATCAACGAGTTAAGAAAAGAGAACTGGGCCGAGTATGGTGGCACATGCCTGTAATCCCAGCACTCAGGAGGCTGAGGCAGGTGGATCACTTCAAATTTGGGGCCAGCCTGAAGTACGCAGCAAGACCTTGTCTTAAAAAAAAAAAAAAAAAGACAATCAATTGATTAAATGTTTTTTCCAAATAATGGAATTACGTTTATTTCCAAATAGGTGTGTGATTTTAGAAATTACCTTAAAATATATTTGAAAAGATCAAAATAATCTAAATTCATTTAGTTTCTATACTATCAAATTTCAATCCTTACATTCCCATTTAAAGTCTAACAAATATCAGGTAAACACAAGCAAAATACAATGCAAGAATACTGAAGTCTAACTCACTAGCTTATTGTGTGAAAGGAAGTAATACTAACTACTAACTATATGAAGGCCAAATTTGTCTATATTTTTAAATATTAGTGTCCAAACATCATTTTTAGGTATGTGAAAAATAAGATTATTGTCTAGAGAATAATCTCAAGATTAAGGTGCTTCTCAGGCACCACTGCCAAAATTTTATTTATCCTTATTCTGAAAGCTATCATTTGGCTTTTCTTTTTTCTCCACTACTTTTCCGTAAGTCTCTATTTCCTGATTCAGATCACCTGTTATTGAAGTTTAAAGGTGTAGAAATAGAAAGCAGAAATACAGTGAACTGAGAAGGTAAGAAAAGCCATAGGGCAATGACAATGCTTTTCCAGGGCACTCTGAAGAACACAACCTTAAAATATCAAGACTTCTTACAGACTGTGGTTCAATGACCACTGCTTTAGTTAAGTTTTCAACCAATCCAGTGCCCCATTTCCCCTTACATTAGTTTTTGTATATGAATCTTTTTTTTTTTTTTGGTACCAGGGATCAAACTTGGGTCCTTGCACTTGCGCAGCAGGCAGCAAAACCACTGAGCTAAATCCCCAGCCCCTTGTATATGAATCTAAAATGCAAATATTTATGTGTCAAATGATAATACATAAAAATAGAACAGAATTTAAATATTTGGAATATACAAAAAAATACAATACTATCACTAATTCTGTTAGGCAATAAGGAAAATTCATACCTATGTAAATTACCAAGAAATCTTAGTACTGAGATTGGAATGGACAAACCTGTAGTTTGGTCACATGTATTCACTTTCTACCTTTTTGCAGATTCAAAAGAGCAACCCAAGACGTAGAATCTCTCAGAATGGCTTCCAGCCAATGGAATGAAACCACTACTTCTGTTTATCAGTACCTTGGTTTTCAAGTACAAAAAATTTACCCTTTTCATGATAACTGGAACACTGCCTGCTTTGTCATCCTGCTTTTATTTATATTCACCGTGGTATCTTTGGTGGTACTAGCTTTCCTGTATGAAGTGCTTGACTGCTGCTGCTGTGTAAAAAACAAAACTGTGAAAGACCTGAAAAGTGAACCTAACCCTCTTAGAAGTATGATGGACAACATCAGAAAACGTGATACTGAAGTGGTTTAGCCCGCTCTAGAACAGGAACAAAATCTTTAAAAGCAGACTTCAGCCTCTTCTGAGAAAAAGGAAAATTTCCTGAGGCCAACTGATACTACAAAGCTGATTCTGACTCCAAATGATTAAAAGATTTCCAGTAGAAGAAAACACAAGTGAAATACGCACTTTGTGTGGGTGTGTGTATATGTACCTTACATTAAATATACAGTAAAACTTCATAAATGTGAATTTACCAATATATTTAATGACACTTCAAAAACTGAATAAAATTCCTAGTTCTCAATATTGAGCAGCAAAAGGTAAACTGGAAAACATAACCAAAGTTATTAATGCTAAAATAATGTATACCCAAACAATTTATATAGATTAAATAGTATATGCATAACAAAAATGTTATTGTAGATGCGTTTCTAAATCCAAAATACTTCCATTTACACATAAAGTCCCTAAGTGTATAATATAGCAATATTTTCTAATTTATTGAAAATGACATATTTTAATGATTTGAATTTTATTAAAGTCTCAAAACAGAAACAACACAAGCATACCTGCATAAAATCATCCAACTGACCAGCTGTTTAGTAAGACATACACAATCTAGAATAAGCCTAGACTATTTTCAAACCAAAACTTACTATTACATCTCCCAAACAGCAATTCTTGAGCTTATTCTTTTGTTTTACCTCTCACATTCACTCTCTTAAGGACTAATAAATCAAATGTAGAAAAGACTGCAAAACGAGTAAAAATAAGCTATTTATTAGAGGCAAAGAAACATGATAGTTCTCCTGGGCACGGTGGCACACACCCGTAACCCCACCTACACAGAAGAGTGAGACAAAAGCATCCCGAGTTTTAGGCCAGACTGGGCAACTTAGAAAAACCCTGTCTCAAAAGAAGAATAAGTCTGGACATGTAGTTTAATGTGAGGTCCTGAATTCAAGCCCTACTCTACAAATTTTTATTTACAAACAGAAGTGTGAAAGTTTTATTTCATGAAAATTCCAAGGGTTGTCTAGATATCATTTTACCACATTAACACTGCTTTGCCATTAGCCTTGAGGCAAAGCAAAGCATGCTGGTAACCACTACACTACCCTTAGACCAGAAATGATACTCTTAGAAATTTATTCTGCAAAATTAGTCCAAAAGAAGAAAGCACATAGTACAAAGATGTTTATGCCATTATTCAAAAGGGCCAGGGATTTAGGTCAGTGGTGCTGCCACCTGCCTCACAAGGACAAGGTCCTGAGTTTGATCCCCAGTATCCAAAAAAAAACACCTAAATCTTTAAATGTGACACATCAATAGATTATTAAAAAATTACTGAATCCTATGACAAAACAGAAAAACACTGAGTATGTGAAGTGAAAAATAAATTCATAACATAAAACTTTTAACAAAATTTAGATATTGTTACATATTTACATGCATACAAGTAAAGCCTGAAAACAAATATGGAAAAACTGGGACAGCTGACATGTTAAGAGAACTGTGCGGGAGAAGAGAGTGCTAGAGATTGTAAAAGACTCTATCTCTATTACTGATGGAATGGGATTTGGGGATTTTGTTTTTGTGTTTGTGTTTTTAATGAGGTAGTGAAGAAAGGGGAACAGACATCTATTATTTTCAAAGATCCATAATTAAATCCCAGGGCTAGGGATTTAGCTCAGTGGTTCCGCTGCCTGCCTCACAAGCACAAGGTCCTGAGTTTGATCCCTGGTACCAAAAAAAAAAAAAGAAGTTGGACATAATTAAATCTCAGCACTTGGCAGGCTGAGGCAGGAAGATCTCCACAAGTTCAAGGCCAGCTGGGGCTATATAGTGAGTTCAAGGTCACCTGGAATACATAAGACCATCTTAAAAAAAAAAAAAAATCCATAATGGACAGCCAAAATCACTTTTCCACTAAGTATTTTTCTTTTATAATTCTTCTAACAAATGCAAACAATGTAACCAACTTTCAAAGGACTTCGGAAACTTAAAATACATATGCGAGGCAGGCGGTGGAACCACATCTTCATGTTTTCTTTGGTAGTACACATTCTAAAATTGGAATGATACAGAGATTACCATGGCCCCTGCACAAGGGTGATGCACAAATTGATGAACAGTTCCATATTTTTATTTGGTGGGGGGAAGAAACCACATCTTCATTAAGGTTGTGGTACTTACCACAGATGGATCCTTTAATAACTAAACTGTTTGATAATGTACACTATCAATTTTTCCTCACCCTATTCTGTAATTTATTTGGCCATTCAATAAATATTCAGTGCTTACTACCTGTGAAAGATTAGGCCAGATATCAAGGGTACAACGGCAAACAAGTAAGCACACTATTACAATAATGCTTCACAGGAGCTTTGTCAGTGGGTGTTAAGTGCTATGAGAACCCAAAGATTAAGTACAGAATCCAGGATGAAGAATGAGAGTATCATATCCCTTACCCATGGCTGTGCTCTCCATGTTTTCAATTGCCTATGATCCTAAGAAATTAAATGAAAAATTCCAGATCTAAACAACTTATAAGTTTTAAATGGCCCACTGTGCTGAGTAACATGATAAAATCTGTGTCCTGCTCTGTTCATCTCAGGTCAGGGATCTAGCTCATGATCCAGTGTATCAACACTGTATTGTCACTCAGTAGCTGTCTAGATTGAGATAACTATTATGGTATTATAGTGCTTGTGTTCCAGCAACCTTAGGTCGTATCCTAACACTATTTCACGGTGTCTATATCATTCACCTCACTTCACGTCATCTCACCACACAGGTATTGTAAGATTCCATATCACCACAAGAAGAATGCAGTACAAGAAGATATTTTGAGAAAATAGGAGACCACATTCACATAACTCTTACAACAGTATGCTGTTGTATCTTACTATTGCAGTTGTTAATCTCTTACTGTGCCAAATTCATCAAATGTATCATAGGTAAGAGTAGGAAAAAACAGGGCTGGGGATTTAGCTCAGTGGCACCAAGTCTGCCTTGCAAGCATAAGGTCCTGAGTTCAATTCCCGGTACCAGGATAAAAAAAAAGTAGGAAGAAACAAATTATATATACGGTTCAGTACTATCCAGTTTCAGGCATTCACTGGGGGTCTTGAAACACAGCCTCCAAGGATAAAGGGGTCACTAGTGTATTAAGACTTTTAAGCTGAATAGGAGTTAGCCAAAGAAGAGGAGGAGGGAAAAAAAAAGAAAAAGGTTCTAGGAAAAGGAAATAAATATGAGCAAAAGCCAAGAGACAAAAGAGTAAAGCACATTACAGAGGTGACAAGTACTGTATCACTAAGACAAAGAACAAGAACAGTGAGTCAAGGAGAGGAAGGATGCAATAGGGCATGTAGGATACAATACAAGACAGACTTTACACGAAAAACAATGATAGCTTAAGCAGAGTGTGACAATCAGATTAGAAAAATCAATGACAACTGAATGACAAATGAACAAAAAAGATTCTAAACCAGGATGGTATATGAGATAGGGCGTGGCAAAGCGGGCTGGGGAAATAAACAGGACCTGTCCATTACAAGATCCCAGAACAGCACCAAATAATTCCCAGGACCTTGTATGTGAAATATCTCAAGGGTTCCCATGAGACGTGGACAGCATAAGAGACAGGATGCCAGGAGGAGCCCACTATCCTGACTCTTCCAGATAGCCCTCCAAGATACACAGTGCACTTTTATTTTTGTTTTTATCTTTTCCTCTTTGTCCAGCCCAAGTTCGCTCTATAGAGCTAGTTCTTCCCTTATCCCTTCATCCCTCACTTTTCAAACAAACTTTTGGTACCGTTTTTGGCTTGTCTGGTCCAATTCTTTGTTCAAGGCAAGAAGGACCTGGAATACTTCTGATTGGCGAGCCATTTCTAAAGGAACTACCCGACAACAAGACCTACTAAGAAGCTAATCCAGAAAACCAATGACAGTAACCTGAACTTGGGTGGTGTAATAGTCTTTTGTGTTTACAACCAGTATTTCCAGCTCTTCTCATGTTGAGCACAAGGAAAGACTACACTAAGGAACCCCCTACAGTAGGCTATGGCCTGGCCAATAACTTTCAGCAGGAAGTGATGTATGTTGCCTCTAGGGCACAGCATTTAATTACCAGTATAAGATCTTCCAGACTTCTTTTCCACTTTGGCAGAGAAACCCAAAACATCTGAGATACCTACTCTGTCAGCCTTAGTCCCTGAGTAACTATAAGGAGCTGACCCCTACCAACCCATGATAAACACGTGCTATGAAAGGAAAGAGACTTTGGGACTGTTAACCACAACAGACTTTATCCTATCCTGTTTCCAGGGATAACCCTGATCAGTTAAAGCAAAGTCCTATAAGGGGCTTCCTGCTGTTGGATGGGACCTGGTGTTTGTGCAGAAGATGATCCTTACCCATTACATATAATCAAAACTATTTTTTTAAAAAAAGATATTCTTGGGCCAGAGATTTAGCTCAGTGGTTCTAACGCCTGCCTCGCAAGCGCAAGGTCCCGAGTTTGATCCCCGGTTCCAAAAAAAAAAAAAAAAAGATATTGACTGCCACTGAATACAGCCAGTCCAGGCAGTCAAGAAAAAGAAAGAAAACACATCTACTCTGACAGGAAGAAATAAAACTGATCTTATTCATGTACAATCATCTTGATGTAGAATATCCTAAAAAATCCACATAACCTACTGGAAACAAAATGAGCTCAACAAAATTGCAGAATACAAGATCTGTATACAAAATTTACTGTTATTTTTATACACTAGCAAAGAACAAGTCAAAAAAAAAATTTCATTCACAATATATTAAAAAGAATAAGATACTTAAGAATAAATTTAACAAATTGTGAGATTACATATACATTAAAAACTCAAAAAAATCTCAAACACTAGTGAAAGAAATTAAAAACCTATATAAAGGGAAAAATATTCATGTTCACTGACTTAAAATTGTTTGTTTTTGTTTTCAAGACAGGGCCTTGAACTCATTATGCAGCCCAGGCTGGCCTCAACCTCCCTGACATCCTCCTGACTCAGCCTCCCAGAGTGCTGGGTTTACACCCATATGTCACCATGCCCAGCTTGTTTTGTTGTTCTTTTTTGAGTTTTTTTTTAACAGTACTAGGAACTGAACTCTGAACTATGTCTCTTCCCACTCAGATATATCCCCAGTCCTTTATTTTATTTTATTCTGGTACCAGGGATTGAACTCAGGACCTTGTGCTTGCGAGGCAGGCAGCAGAACCACTGAGCTAAATCCCTGGCCCTCCCCAGTCCTGTTCTGACCCAGGGTCTCACTAAGTCACAAAGTTGCCCAGGTTGGGCTCATACAATCTTCCTTGCCTCAACCTTCCAGAATGCCAGGATTACAGGTGTGTGCCACCACACCTGGCCTTAATATTGTTACGAAGGCAATTCTCCTTCATACTGATGTTCTGATTCAATCTAATCCTTATCAAAATCCCAGCTGACTTTTGCAGATGTTATTTGACAAACTGAACCTAAAAATTTATATGGAAATGCGAAGCATGCATAAAAACCAAAACAATCTTGGAAGAAAGGAGGAAGGCAGGCAGAAAGGAAGCAACCAAGCTAGTTGGACTTACACTTCATTTTTTCTTTTTGTGGTGCTTGAAATCAAACCCTAGGGGCTCATGCATACACAGCAAGCACTCTACCCCTGCATCACATTCCCCATCTGTGCATTTACACTTCTTAATCTCAAATTTTAACCACAATGCTACAACAATCAAATAACTGGGATACTGGCATAAAAACAGACATGTAAGTCAAGTGAGGCTCCATAAGTAAACTCATTTGTGGTCAACAGATAACTTGAAGAGTGGCCCAATGTAACATAATGGGGAAAAGATAGTTTTGCAAGAAATGGTGCTGGGAAAACTAAGCTATAGTTGTAGCTCTTACATTTAGGTCTACATAATATATTTGAACCAATTTTTGCGTATAGTTTAATATATAGGCCTGAATTCACTAAATTCATGAAATTCACTTTGCATGTAGACTCTCACATCACACCACACATAAAAATCAACTCACACATACTACAGACCTAAATATAAAAAGCTAAAACTATAAAACACTTAGAAAACATAGAATTAAACTTTCATGACTTTGAATTGAGTAAAGATGTCTTTGATATGACACTAAGAACATAAGTGATAAAAGGAAAAAAAAAAAAATGGTAAGTCAAAGCCAGGCGTGGTGGTGGACCCCTGTAATCCCACTACTCAGGAGATTGAAACAGGAGGATTGCGGAGAGTTCGAGGCCAGCCTGGGCTACATAGTGAGTTCAAAACCAGCCTGAACTACATAGCGAGTAAGAATCTATTTCAAACCAAAAAACCAAACACATAAAAAAAGAAAGTTGGGGTTCATCAAAATTAAAGGGGGGGGGGATTTAGCTCAGTGGTTCTGCCACCTGCCTCAAAAGCACAAGGTCCCGAGTTCAATCCCTGGTACCAAAAAAAAACCAAAAAACTTTTCCTCATCAAAAGATATCATTAAGAACATATTATCATTAATATTCAAATATTTTTAATGTTAAGAATTGTCACCCCCATGGGCTGGGGATTTAGCTCAGTGGTTCCGCCGCCTGCCTTGTAAGCACAAGGACCCGAGTTCGATCCCCAGTACCAAAAAAAAAATTCAAAATCCCCAAAAGAGCCTATATATGCTCATTTTCAATGTGTTCCTACCCCCATCCCAGATAACCAATAATCTTTTTGTCTTTTTTTCTGCCTTTTCTATAAATGGAATATCTGTAAATCAAATGGCCTTTTGTGGATTCTTTCACTATGTTTTTGAGTTTCTTCTGTGTTTTATGATGTATCAGTACTATTTATTGCTGAAGAGTACACCACCATATGGATATATCACAATTTGTTCACCATTTAATGGATTTTTGGATTATTTCTGTTTTTTACTATTTTGAATAGCATTGCTGTGAAGATCATGTACAAGTCTTTCGGTAGACCTATGTTTTTATTTCTCTTGGATAGAAACCTAGGAGTGGAATTTCTGGGTAATATGGTAATTTTTTTTGATATTATAAATTTTTAACTTTTTAAGAAACTACCTAAATGGTGGTTGTACCATTTTACATTCTCATCAGCAATGCATGATGGTTTCATTTTTTTTCTCATCCTATCAACACTGTTACTATCTTTTTGATCTTACCATTCCTAGTGGGTGTGAGGAGTATCATTGTGGTTTTAATATGCATTTCCCTACTGACTACTTGTGCGAACATTGTTTCATGTGCTATTGAATACATTTGTGTAATTTCCTTAAAATGTCTTATTCATATTTTGGGGGGGCATTAAAAAAATTGGGCTGTTTTCTTGTTGATTTTGGTGAACTCTTGATATATTCTTGATACAATTCCTTGATGTGATACAGACTAGTGATCAAAATATATGGTGAATGTTTAAATTTAAAAATACAGTATATATATCATGTCTTCCTGAGGTACGATAAATACAGTCATTGATGCTGCAAAGTGCCATCTAACAGAAAGATTAAAACATAGTGTGCCCTCACCTACCTTATTTCATTAGATGTGGCACTGTATGACTTCTGGCTCTTCCCCAAAGTCAAAACGAACATGAAACGTAAATGTTTTAAATCAGTTAGGTACATTGAGGCAGCCATGGCACTCATGAAAATAGGACTTTCAGAACTGAATGCAAAAGTGGCAAGGACAGTGGGATAGTTGTGTTTGAACCAAGAGGGAAGTGTTTTGAGGGGAATTACAGTACTGTAATGATTACATTTAAATATTCACCATATTTTCTATCACTCTGAATATTTGCAAGTGTTTTCTCCAAACTTGTGCTTAGTGGCACATGCCTCTAATCACAGCCCTCAGGAAGCTGAGGCAGGAGGACTGCTCTGAGTTCAGGGCCACCTGGGCCACACAGCAAGTTCAAGGCCAGCCTGAACTACACAGTGAGACCCTGTCTCAAAAACACCAAAAAAAAAAATTGAATTGGTTGAGCATAGTGGCACATGCCTGTAATTCCAGCTATTCGGGAGACTGAGATAGGAGAATCTGAAGTTCAAGGGCAGTCCTGACAACTCACAGATCCTTTCTCAGAATAAAAAATAAAACAGGCTGGGGATACAGCTCAGTGTTAGACTATCCCTCGGTTCAATTCCCAGTACCATGAAAAAAGAAAAAACAATAATAAAATTGTACACTTAAACTGTTTGCTATGCAAACTAAACCTCAATGATATTAATTTCAGGGGGGTACCAGGGATCGAACTCAGGACCTTGCACTTTCGAGACAGGTGCAGTGCCACTGAGCTAAATCCCCAGCCCCAGTGATGTTATTTTTTTAGAGAGATAATAATCAAAATTTTGTCTAAACACAAGACCATTAACATCTTTAGAGCTTAAATTCATTTATCATCCCATCCCTTATATTTAACAAAGTGTTTAAAAACCAAAATATCCACACCTATAATCCCAGCACTCAGGAGGCTGAGGTAAGAGGATCACCAAGTTTGAGGCCCGCCTAGCCTACATAGTGAGTTCAAGGCCAGCCTGAATTACATGAGACTGTCTCAAAAAACAAAACAAAAAAAAGATGAATGTTGAGCTAAAAAATGAACTTAGTCTTACTAAAAGGTTCCTGAAAAATAAAAACCGAACAATCCTAAACAATTTTACTAACCAGAGTTTTGTTTAGAGCCTGATGATCCTCCATGATCTACCTTTGCTTTCTTCTTCTTTGATGATGATGAAGACGATGACTCGGAAGGTAGTGAACGTTTTTCTACTACAGGAGTGGAAAGAGCTCGTTTTTTGAACAGTTCCCGTTCTCTTAGTAGACTTGGATCCATAATGCTGCAAAGATAAAAATATTTATAATTATTACATAAATAATACAAATACACTTCTTTTCCTGCAGTGCAAGAGATTGAACCCAGGGCCTCACACATGCAGGGAAACACTGCTACTGAGCTATATCCCCAGTTTAAAAATATCTTTAACACAGATTCAAGCCACTCAACCCTGTATGCCAAATCCTTATTTTCCAACTAAAATTACCTCTTATTATTCTCTAGCATTTGTTTTACTCATTTATTCATTCACTCAAAAAATAGTGCTTGTGGGGCTGGGGATTTAGCTCAGCGGTTTCGCTGCCTGCTCCGAAAGTGCAAGGAACCAAGTTCGACCCCGGGCACCAAAAAAAAAAAAAAAAAAATAGTGCTTGTTATGGGCTAGGAAGCAGTAGAGAAAAAAGAAACAATTTTTCTCTAAAGCTCTAGAACTGCGCTGTCCAATATGGCAACCAGCAGCCACATGCACCTATTAAGCATGCAAAATGTAGCTAGTTAGAACTGAGATGTACTTTAAGTACAAAACATACACTAGACTTCAAAGACTTAGAACAAAGAAAAAAATTTAATTATTGAGATACTTTATAGTGTTAAAGTATTTTATATAATGGATTCAATATGAAAATTTGGGCCGGGGATTTAACTCAGTGGTTTCGTCGCCTGCTGCGCAAGCACAAGGACCTGAGTTCAATCCCCACTACCAAAAAGAAAAACAAAAAACAAATCAATATGAAAATTAATTTCATCAACTTTTACTTTTTTAAAGATATAACTGGCTACTAGACAACACTGTCCTAGAAAAATCAGGACTACAGGGCAGAAATCAGAAGAGGCAAATTTAAGCTCATTACAAAAAAAAAAAAAATCAGAATTGCTTATAAATGAAACAGTGTAGTTTTAAAAACTAGTGAACTCAAGCACAAGGACCCGAGTTTGGTACCCAGTACCAAAAAAAAAAAAAAAACACTAGTGAACACTCATTCATTTACTAAAGAGACTGGGTTAATTATTTTATAAAAATGTATACAGAAAATTTCTGCTTTGGAGGGTGGTGGGACTAAATAACCTCTTAGACATCCCCCCCTCGACCCAATTCTAAAACTCTACTACAATAAGAAAATTCAAAGGACCAGGAAAGTTACAGGTCAATCAAGAATCTAAAAAATAATCTTAAACTGGGTGTGGTGGCACACGCCTGTAATCCTAGCACTCTGGAGGCTGAGGCAGGAGGATCGCTTTCAGTTCGAGACCAGCCTGGGCTACATAGTTCCAGCACAGTCTGAACTACATAGGGAGACCCTGTCTGAAAAAATAAATAAATAAATAAATAAATAATCTTTTCTGAACTCTCCCTAGCATCCTATCAAGGGTGTACAAAGAGCTCAAGCTAACTATATGAACACATTTGACAAGGTTGAAGCTGATGTTAAGCAGACGAAAAAGACTACGTTGTAGACATTCCTTGACTTACAATGTTGTTACACCTGCTAAACCCATCCTAAACTGAAAATGTATTTAGTACACCTAACCTTACTAAACATAGCTTAGCAACAGAGCCCACTGTGGATGATCAGCTATCTGTCCTCATGATGGTGCGGCTGACTGGGAGCCGAAAAGCCACTTCAGTTGACCAGCATCATCAGAGTCCAGTACCACAGGTCCCTAGGCCAGGGAAGAATAAAAATTCCAAGTACAGTTCCTACGGAATGTGTGTCACTTTCACACTATGGTACAGTAAAAAACATAAGTGCTTCTACCTGTACTTTGAAAATCTTTAAGCACAGGATACATCAATAAATATCTGCTTAGTAAACAAATGGAAAACACCTTTAAATTCCGCTAAACTTATTACTGATTTTGCAAGGCTTTAGTAAACAAATGGTACTTGCACTCTAAGCTTTCAAAGGTTCTAGAAAATAAATCCTTGCCTCCAAGCAAAGACAACCTGAAAGTGTTGAGAACCTTTTTTGAAAAACAATGAACAGGCCGGGGATTTGGGCAAGGACCCGAGTTCGATCCCTGGTACCAAAAAAAAAAAAAAAAATGAACCAAGGTGAATTGGGGACGAAAGTTAAAAATATAAGTACTGATAAGGAACAATCAGTGTGAATTTCAGATAGAAGGAAGGAGTGAAGAGTCTCGGACTTCTCTAGGTTTCAATTCCTAACAGCCAGCGATATGCCTCTGCAACTCCTACATTTCAACTCATTGTAAGTAAAATGAGGACAATACCAATGCTATAGACACCTGCCCCAAATGTAAAAATAAAATACTAATGAAAATGATTTTTAAAATTTAAAACCATGGAAGTATGTTATTTCAGTATTACTATTTGATAAGAAATAAAATTATTAATTCTGGGGTGAGGGAGGTGAGAAACACCATTGAGCAAGGGAAAGTGTAAGGACAAGAAAAGAAAAAGAATTCACAAGCAAGAAAATGAAGGAAACGCGCGGGTTACAAACTCCAAGACCGGGAAACATTTGTTTATTCCACCTTGAAAAGACAGATAATCCAGAATTTTAATAATGACTTTAAGGCATTAAAAGCTGTACAGTTCACAAAAACCGAAATGTTTACAGTCTTTGATCTTCCTAACTCTAAGCGAATAGGTACTAGTGTTACTACGTTTAATACATGTAATCTGAAATGAAGTAGTACAGTTAAGGTCATACACCTCGAAAAAGCAGGATGTCATGACTCCTAGTCAAGTGCTCCTTACCCAAGACCTGGAAAGCAAGTAAATGTCTCTAAAACAAAGGTCACCCATGTGGGGCAAGAAGGCTCAGTGGCACCTCGAGCAGAAATGTTAATAATGTCTTTCAAAGTCCCATGCGCCACCTAACTTCTTTTTCAAAGAGTCTACTCAATATACGTATGAGATCTACATCTCAGTACTGACCTGAGCAGTAAACAGGACACATCTCCATATCTGTTTTACATTTCTTAAAAATAAATAAAACACCTACCACAACTCAAGACAGCTCGCGTGTTTCTCCGTGGACACTGAGAAGCAATAAACTAAAATCTTGGCCTCCACAGCCCACGGATCTCTCCCCTAACTCGACCTCTTGGCCTTTCTTTTTTCTCTTTTGCTTCTTTCCTAGCTGGAGCCCCAGAGAAGTCACTGGCACCTAAGCACACAACTGTGAATAGCCGGGAGCCGAGGAGAACAGGCTGGTAGCCTCTTAAGAAATTCAGAAGATGAAAAAGACCACAGATCTGCGTTGGAAAACGTCTTCAGACTCTGCTGAAAACAACCGCTGCAATTAAAGTTAGGAATCATTACAAACTACACCTCCAAAAGGCAGGTGAAAAACCAGTCCATGTGTCAGCCCCTAAATCAGAGCCCTCAGCTGGACACCGTGGATGTCCAACTACACACACGTTTCTCTCGGCTAAAATCAGCTCCCTGACTGAATTTTACCTTTTCCCCCCCAAAAGTTTGCTCAATGAAACTCCGGCCTAAAGAGACAATGCTCCCAAGCGAACAGTTGGCGTGTTGAAGTGTTTGGCTTAAGAACAGCAGCCGCAGCCTCTTTCGGCGTGAAGGACACGTTCGCCCCCTCGGGGAATGGAGGCAACGCGTCCCCAGCCGAGGAACTCCCAGCCCCGCTCAGCGACCTCAGCCGCGGCCACAGCCCCTACCTGAGTGAGGTGGGCAACCTCACGCGACCCGCCGGCGCCTCCCCGCGACTCCGACTGGGCCACCCGCCCACGCCGGCACGGCCTCAGCTTCCTGCTCCTCGTCAGCGCCCCCGCCTGCCCGCCCAGCGTTAGCCCGCCAGGTCAGGGTCTCCCCACAGGCGCTGCCGGTACAGCGAGCAACTCGGCCCCGGTCTCCGCCCGCCACTTCCTGACCCGGCTGCTAGACACTCAGTCCCGTCAGCCACCGCGGCTCCTTCGCTGCCGAGAATGCGCGTGCGTAATTTTGTGCCCTGCCCCGGGCCTCCCGGGTGGGGGCGGGGCCAGCAGGGCGTCCTGAGTCTCCATGACAACGGAGGGTGTCGGGAGGCTAAGCAGAGAACCAGGTGAGAGAGGTGTCGGGTAACGCGCGCTGTCGAAAATGGAAAACACCTTTCTTTGCAGAAAATCAAACTGCGAGCTCTGGAATCTAACTCGTCTGGCGACTCAACCTTTCAACATTTATTTTGTGACGACGTTAAATAACACCAACACCTGAACTTCAGAAAATATCCCAGCTCTCTTTTGCAAGCGAAAAAAGAAGAAAAACAACAACAACAACAACAACAACAACAAAAACAAGCGAGGCTAGCAAAGGGAAATCCTGACATAGAGCCCAGCTTCTAAACTCCAACCCGGGCCCTGTCCACAACTGTGAACTGTCTAAGTAAAGGACTTTAGATTTAGAAGCATCATTAAGGGGTGAAAATAACGCAACAAAAACCAATCTTTGGCCTTACCTACGCCCTGCAGCGGTTCTTTCCTGACTGTTGGGACCTAACACAGCACCATAGCTAGTGCTCGACTATTCTGTAGCTGTCGTTTAATTACTACTGGTTACTCCTTAAATTACTTAATCTGTGTTTTCTCATCTGGAAAGAGGATCATAATTGCACTAGTGTAGCAGCAAACGGTAAACACCAAAAGGCACCCAGGACTTGGAGGCAGAAAGCAAACTTTATTAGGTAGCTGGGCCTGGTTGGGTTAGGCCCTCAAGGAGGAATTTGCTGGGGCTGAAAAAAATAAAACTGCTTATGCCAACGTTATCCTGGACTGGTGTCCCACCTGTCTGTCAGACTTTTTATTTTTCTGTCTCACTAGTACTGTAATGGATTACTTGCGCTGGAATGTGGTTACAATTAAATAATACCTAAATTTGTTATTCAGATTTTTAAAGGCAAAAGATGATGTCTGCCCTTTTTTTAAGACAGGGTCTCTCTATGTAATTCATGCACCATCATGCGTGGCGATCTTTTAATTAGTTTCATACTAGAGGGTTTTGTAATAAACCCATGTGATAGTCATCTGATACCCCAGGAAATATAACCTTGCCTGAATAATCATTAATTAGGACCCAAAAAGTCTCACAACCTGATAAAGTCAGAAATTAACTGGTAGGAAAGTGATAAAATGTAATGAGGAGAATAGGGTGGGATCCATACAAAAACATAATCCCAGGGGTTGATTGCATCATCCTGAGAAACTTGTAGTTTTGTATCAATTTAGAAGTTTTAATAAACATTGCTTTCTCTCACGAGTGTATATGAATCTCAGTTTCTTATATCCTCATGGAATTCTTTCTGTCATTCTGCTGGCTCCCTCTTAAAGTACATAATGGACAAAATTGCAGACATAATGTACAAATGGACAAAAGCTAGACCACATATGATAAAACGCTCACCCACATAAACCAAACCACAACCTCTACAACAAGCAGCTCAAAATAGAATTTATTCAAGAAAGCATCCAACTTTCTAATTTTAGCTTTATACCAGCACAAACTGAAGAAAGCTGAATATGTTCCCCAAAACAACTACGTAACATTTCATAGTCTACCAGCAGCTCCCTGCCAACAACTTTAATCAGAACATATCAGAAGCACCCCCTCCTCATAAAGCTTCTTCTCCCCCTGATTGCCTTTGAGTCTGCTAAACTCAAGTAATGGTGGCTGCCTCCCTTGCCTATAGCAAGCACTACATAGTCTTCATTCTCATGTGGAGAGTTCATTTCCACTTGTATTAAATAAAATTTGACACATGCTCATTATCAATTCACTTGATAATTAGAAATTTATTAGAGTGCTTTTACAGAACTAAACCTACCACACAGAAAGCACTCAGTTAATGCTCCCAACAATTCCTTTCTCATATTAGCCAGTTGGAACAACTAAGCTAGAGACAACATCAGAACATATTATTTGTATTCCAGATTCCCAAATTTCAAATGCCCCTCCTTTACCCAGATATTAGCATTATTTTCACTGAAACCCTAACACACACACCCCAGCAAGACCTATTACAATATGTCAATGATGTATGTTTCAAATCAGTAATATCACTCCCTGCTTATACTGCTTGTGGCCTGCCACTAGGCAATAACACAGAAAGCAATGCCTTCATTGTTCTAGCACTTTTGGGTAATATCCTGTACCCTGATGTTACTCAAGTAAAGACAAAAATGGAAGAAAAAAGGCAAAACTGGGCTAACTCTAGGGCCTGTATTTAGGCTGTTCTCCTGTCAGAAGTAAATTAAAACAAAACAAAAAGATTTCTTTTGCTGGTAATGTTGACTACAAGGACCAACTTGTTTCCAAATATCAGCCCAAATTAACTTGATCTCAGAGAGCCCAATATTTGGAATAAAACATACAGTTTTTAATCCTGCCTTCTCATCCTTATTACCAACTCTAAAACCATCTGGATTTCTTCTAAGGCATCCTGTAGCCAAGGCTTAAGGAGGGCACAGAAAAAAAATCCCACTATGAAGTAAAGGACATGGCTATTTATAGATTCTATTATATATACTGTACATACAATCTCTACTACTGATGCTTAAATAAACCTGTATATTAATTAAAACCACCTCCCTATTGGCACCCTCAGGATGTCCAGGTCAGAGGGTGTGGCCAGTGTCAAATTATATGAAGAACTATCCAAACAACTAATAAATACTGTGGCACTTTGTCTTACCTCCTGGATGCTTATAATATCCTGCATAATCTTTGGTAGAAAGTATGGTGGCCTCTTTAGGAAACAGAATTTGTAAATTTTATACTAAGGTTGTGGGCTGAGGGTATGGCTCAATGGTAGAGCGCTTACCGAGCACATGAAGCCCTGGATTCAATCCCCAGCACCACACACAGAAAAAGAAATCAGAACTTTATTCTTTTGTATGTAGTGGCTTAATTTTCCATTCTAATTATTCAAAAGAGGAAAATTCTGACATCAATAGCTGCCTTCAACTCCCCTTACTTGTTAATCGTCTCAACTAAGTAGATACCTAAATTCTCAAAATAGTCAACAAAACAAATTAGTTTGTATTCGTACAAACAAGAGCTAAAGCACTTTATGCTTCATCTGTCTGGAATGTTCTTCATCTGTTCTGGAATGTTAATACTCTCCTCCCTTGGAAACTTTTCCCCTGCTTTCCCACTCAGCCTGTCCAGTCCTAAACATAACTTCCCATGACTCTGATACCTTCTTAAGCATTCATCCTCTATCAAACTTTCTTCAAAGAGCCAATATTAGCCATTAACCTTCAAGGATTAAAATATTGGCATGGTAGACAACTAAACTAAATATATTTCTTACCACTTTGTAGTTATATGAATTTTCGTCAGTATTTAATCTTTCTAAACCTATGCTTCCTCATCTGTAATGCAAAGGATTAACTTAGATAAAGGTAAAGCACTCAGTATGGTGTGTGGACTACAGAATGTAGTCATTAAATTATAAGCATCATAAGAACCCAACTCCTTTTTGAAGGTCACTAGTAATTTCCCAGTTGTCAGAGTTGATGACTCGCATGGTAGGTTGCATAATTATTCATAATTGTCCACTTCCTCTTTCAGAGCAACGATTATATTTCCCATCCTCTTGCACACTAGGAGTGGCACATGACTGACTTCTTTGGCTAATGAAATATCAGCACAATAACATGGTTCCATGTCAGACATGGTGGCACATGCCTCTAATTCCAACAGTTGGGAGGCCCAGGCAGAGTTTGAGGCTAGCCTGAGCTTCTGCCTCAAAAACAAACAAACAAACAAAAAAACAGCCTGTAATCCCAGCACTTGGGAGGCTGAGGCAGTAGGATTTCGCTGAGTTCAAGGTCAGCCTGAACTACATAGGGAGACCATCTCAAAAAAAGAAAAAAAAGGGACATCCAAGGAAAAGCTTTAAGAACGAGCTTGTAATTCACTGTCTTACTTGTCCCTCAGCCATAAGACCCTGCAACGCTCAAAACTAGGGCACTCTGTCAGTCCTCTTCCTAGAGGGAAGATGACCTGTGACCCACCCACAACAGACAAGTCACATGCATGAGAAATAAACTCTGTGGCTGACAGCCTTAGCTTGATCACTGTGAGTGCACTAAAATTTAGAGAAGAAACAAGAAAGTTGTTTCTCCAAGTATTACAGATAGCTAAGTTAGTCAGAAATTATTATAAGGCAGTTGGATAAAGCTGGGCCCTCAGCATAGAAAAATAAGTGAGGCACATGCACTGATCAGCATTATAAAAAGAGAAAAGGTATTCCACCCAAATACTTCCCCTGGAGATAAATAGCAGTGATTAATATTCTAAATACGCATCAATCTCTCTGGCCCATTTCCTTTCTAGAAATTCCTTGTTCATTCTATGCACGCTTGCTAAGTGATTAGTTTCCCTAGTTAATCCCCATTTAATCAATATTACCTGAATGACTGAATTTATAATCTCATTGGTTAATTATAGTTTTGTCCCACCTTATGCCCACACTGTGATTTCCCATTGGATCTTCTTAGTTGACTATAGTTTTGTCCCAGCTTGAACCTGCCTCACTTTGTGGCTTTGCTCAATAAAATGCCTTTGAGAAAGTGACCAGACAACCCACTTTCTGGTCCCCTTTCTCTCTTAGACAGAAGCTATCTTGCTCTCAATAAATTTTTTCTACTCTTAACCTCCGTTGTTCCTAGAATTCATTCTTCGATTTTAGAGACCACAAACTCCTGTTTCAGATATCTAGCAGGTTGGGAGTTATAATATTTCCCTTGTTTGTATTATTTTTGCTTATTTGGATTACTTGGTGCCTATATCCCAAGTACCAACCTGGGCTCCTTTGAATTCAAGTCTTTTTTTTGTTGGTACCTGGAAACAAACTCAAGATTTGCAAGGCAGGCAGCGGAATTCAAGTCTTTTTTTGGTTTTGTTCATTTTGTTTTTGGTACCGGAGATCGAACTCGGGACCTTGCGCTTGTGCGGCAGACGCCAGAACCACTGAGCTAAATCCCTGGCCCTCAAGTCTTTTTAAGCAGACTAGTCTTCCTCATGTAGAATCTAGTTAGACTCTTCCCCTTGAAATGCCATCCTTTTCTTAAATCTGCCTTCTAGCATGAAAGCCAGCTACTGCAATAGCTCCTTGCTCGCCAATGTCCTCACTGGCATTTAGAACAAGACCATATTCACACAGTACATCCAGCAAACCTACAAAAAGGCTAAACTGTAGGCTTCTGAGGGATCGTGGACTCATTCTCATCCTTGGGATTTATTCCTTCTGTAGCCATTTGGTGGATCTAAATCCTTTTGGGGACTTTAACCTCTGGGTTTTATTTTTATTAGTACATGCTTGAAGTACATAATGTTTACATTCCTTGTGTGGAGTTGGTACATGTACATAACACATATTAATTCCTTTTTTCTTCTCCTTTCTCTTCCATCTTTTGATCACCTTTCCATTTGAAAAAGATCTGTCTCCCTACTTCCTGTTATTTATCTTTTATTTTGCTCTACTTGTATTTTGGGTTTCTGCCAGGGATGTAGCTCAGCAGCAACATGCCTGCCTTGCAAGCACAAGGTCCTGAGTTCAATCCCCAGTATGGAAAAAAAAATATGTATTTTGGATTTCTCATATAAGAGAAACCATGTGATATTTAACCTTCTGGGTCTGATTTACTTTACTCAACATTATGGTCTCAAGGTTCATCCATTTTCCTATAAATTACCCTAGTTTATCTTTCCTTATGGCAGAGTACCATATTCCCTAAAAATAAGACCTAACCAGAAAATAAACCCTAGGATGATTATTCAGGATGCTTGGAATATAAGCCCTACCTCAAAAATAAGCCCCAGTTAAGCTCATCAGTCAGATGGATGCATTTAGTATGTCTGTTGCAACACACAACAGATATATTGAATTATAAAATAATTTAATGTATAAGTAAATATAAATAAAATTATTGACATTAATGTTTAAAAGAAATGATAATATAAATTGTAATTAAATATTTATAAATACCCAAGTGGGTGCCTCTGGATGAGAGGTAAACACCTATGTAAACAGAGGAACTCAAGACTTCCTGCTGAATGACCAGTTGGGAATACAGACAATGCAGGAATAACCTACACACTTGATACCGAACAGAAGTGATTGTAAGATGCATCTTCATAATTCAGTATGTCGTGTGTTATAACAGATGTACTTAATACACTTGTGTGAGATAAAGGAACAGTTTCTGAATTTTGGTGCCTGCAATTTCTCATGCTCCTGTGTGGACCATCATTCTTTTTTTCAGTACTGGGGATTGAACTCTGGTCCTTGTGCTTGCAAGGCAGGCGGCGAAACCACTCAGCTAAATCCCTGACCCTGGACCATCATTCTTAACTGTCATTTTTATTGCCTATCCTGTCTTGTAAGTCTTTAATTAACACTTGATTTAATGGAAACTTTGTGAAGCACAGCCTGAAAGAGGTTGTGACTTCAGTGAAGAATTCATGAGATAGGGCTGGAGATGTAGTTCATCGGCACAGCACCTGCCTGGCAAGAGCAAGGTCCTGAGTTCAATCCCCAGTACTAAAAAAACAGAATTCATGGGATAAAATCACTAACAGCTGTGTTGCCAGTGTATACAAGTATGCTACATGGACAGGATGTGCTCATCTATTGCTGGACATGTGAGATCAAGGGCAATGGTTCTACAAGAAATGGTTGCCAGAATTTGGAGTTTGGAGAGTCAAGATGACGTGACTGTATTTGAATAAATGTAGGTTTTTGCACATGAACAAAGGAACAAATGTAGACTGTTGTACATAAATAAATGTAGATTGAATATAAGCCCTATTGGGTATTTTGCAGCAAAAATTATTATAACACTTGGTTTTGTTTGGGGGGAAATACAGTGGTTAAGGTCCAGTCTAGCAAACTTAGTAATTTACCAAAATTCTGTCTCAAAAAGGGCTGGAGACGTAGCTCAGTGCAAAGGCCCTGGGTTCAATCCTCAGTACTGCACACACACACACACACACACACACACACACACACACACACACAAAGAAATGTTCAAATGAGACAGGAATGTTCAAATGAGACAGGAATGTTCAAATGAGTAGGAAGTGGTTAAAAAAAAAAAAGAATAGCCACAGACTACTAAGTTTATTTTGTGCTAGTTTTTATACTAAATCATGTGTGTGTGTATCTCTGTACGTGTGTGTGGCAGTACTGGAAATTATAGAGTCTAGGGCTTTTTTTTAAAAAGCAAAACATTTCTTGATACATCTTAGAAACACATGATGATAACATTCATCACAGGAAATTTATACCTGTATATGATATAGCTTGCTTCTTCTTTTTTCCCATTTCTCTCCCCTCCCTCTATTCCTCTTCCCCTCCTTATTTACAAAAGCTTTGTTTTCATTTTTTTCTTCTATTCTCTTTTTTCCCATTGTCCCTTCTTTCCTTTCCCACCTCAACCCCCTTGTTCTCCTCATTTGAACATTTTCTTCTCATTTCCCAACATTTTGGTCCTTATTTCCACTTTCAATTTTTCACACCAGAGAAATAATGCACTATTTAAACATGTGTGTCTGATTTATCTCACTTAAGAGTATAGTCTCAAAAAAAAAAAGAGTATAGTCTCAAGGTGCATCCATCTAGCTAGAAATGTCTCAAGGTTATCCTTCTTTATGGCAGAGTAGTACTCCATTGTATAAAAAAAAACCCCACATCTTCTATATCCACGTATCTATTGATGGGCATTTGGGCTGTTTCTAAGATTTAGCTATTATAAACTGTGCCACTATTAACAAAGGTGTGCATATATCACTGTGGTATGATGCTTTTAATTCTCTCAGGAAGATACCAAGAAATGGAATAGCTGGGTCAAATAGAACCTCTAGTTTTAGTTTTTTGAGGAATCTCCACACTGATATCCATATTGGTTGTACCCATTTACACTCCACCAACAGAGGAGAAGGGTTCCTTTTTCCCACAGTCCTGCCAGCATTTGTTATTGGTTGATTTCTTGATAGTAGCCATTCTTTCCGGAGATGGAATCTCAGTGTTGTTTTAATTTGCATCTCTGGAATGAGTAGTGATGTTCAACCTTTTTTCATATATTTATTTGCTGTTTCTACTTCTTCATCTGAGAAGTGTCTTTTCATTTCAGAAGCTCATTTTTGGATTAGGTCTTTAAATTCAGGAGGGGGTTTTTTTGAACTCTTTATATATTCTAGATACTAGTCCTTTGTCTGAGGAACAGACGGTAAAATATTTTTTCCACACTGTGGGTTGTCTCTTCACTTTGTTGGTGGTTTCTCTTGCTGTGCAAAAGTTGTTAATATGATGAGATTAAAAATTTTTGGCCTATTCCCGGACTCTGTGAAACATGTGCCCACCCATTCCCAGACCCTGTGAGATGTAGGGCATCCCCAAGACCTTGAGGGCATCCCTCAGATCCAGATCCATGGGGCAGAGGCACCTGGGGCCAGAAAACTATTGCTATGAGCTCAGAAAGATGGCACAGTGGTGAGTAGCAGAGAGAGGGCCTCTCCAAGGCTTGTTGTTGAAAACTGAAGCCCACTGAGAGAGCAAAGACAGAGCAGACTACAGTGATTGGTGGTTGCTGGGACCAGCACCACCTACAGAACATGAATCTGCCTCCTGTGTCCTCTAGCCCTACTTCTAACCTCTCCTTCTATCTCTCTATCCTCCCCCCCACCCCCAATTCCTTCTAAGTCTTCTTCCCAGAGGGTAAGGCTGCTATATTGAAGGGCTTACTAACTGTAAACATATTTCTGGTTGGTCCTTGATTTTGATATATAACCACAAATCTGGTTTATGCAGTTAAAGGTGTCAGAATAATAGATATCACAATTTGTTATTTTCTAAACTGTGTTTGATGCTATTGTTGTTGCTGATTGTATTACTTTGGCCAAGGTGACGTGATTGTTCTAGTCGGTTGTCTCTACTGGTAGTGTCAACTGAGATCACATAAAGGCCATTACAGACTCAAAACCCAAAGGACAACTATACCAGGAAAACAATCCAAGAAGTAGCCATTCCCTAAGGGCTCTAAACACTAGCAATAAAGATACCTGCAATAAGCAATTTTCAAGCAGCAAATTAAACCAAAAACTTCAACAATAACAAAAAAATAGAAATGAGAAGACACCTAAACAAGATGCAAACCCAGGTTTCTAGATCACCAAAGGGAAATCCAGGGGGTGAGATGGAACAATCCAAAACTCAACCACCTGGACTCCCTGAACTGGCAACAAAAGAGGATCTGGAAAAAATTAAATCAGAAATAATTTCTCAGATAACAACAGAGATGGTGACCATATTGAAAGATTATTAATAACTCTAGAGCAGACACAGTTTAAAAAAATAGAGGAGCTCAGGGAAATGATGGAATCCCAGGATATAAAGAAATGGAATCCATAAAACAGATTCAAACATATATCCAGGAGATTAAAAACTCCACTGAAAGTTTACACAGCAGAATGGGCCAAAATGAGGATAGAATTTCAGATATAGAAGACAGAATTGCACTTAGTGACCAGGAAATGAATGATTTCTTAAAAATAGCAAGGGACCACAAGAAATCAATCCAGCAGTTGCTGGATGATGCAAAGAAGAATAACGTAAGACTGATCAGGGTCAAAGTAGAGAAAGGATATAGTGCAAACAACATAAAAAAACTGTTCACAGAAGTAATGGCAGAAAACTTCCCAAACAGGGGGAAAGAATTTGACATACAGATAAGTGAGGCATATAGGATTCCAACTAGCCATGATAAAAAAAATCTACACCTAGACATATAATAGTTAAGATTCCAGAAACCCACCAGAGGAACAAAATATTACAAGCAGTTAGAAAAAAGAAACAAATCGCATACAAAGGAAAGCCCATCAGAATCACAGCAGACTTCTCAGCGCAAACCCTCAACTCAAGAAGAGCCTAGAGCGAAGTAGTTCAGGCCCTAAAAGAAAACAACCTCCAACCCACATTGAAGTACCCTGCAAAACTTTCAAAATTGGTAGAGAAATAAGATACTTTCATGACAAAGAACACCTGAGGAACATCACAAATACCCAACTTGCATTCCAAAAAAAATTTTTTTTTTGGTACTGGGGATCGAATTCAGGTCCTTGTGCTTGCACAGCAGGCAGCAAAACACATTTAATTCAAAAAGAAATTCATAGACTAAAAGTTAAAGGGTGGAAAACAATACTCCATGTGACAGGAACCTAAAAAAAAGCAGAAGTAGCTATCCTATTTGCAGAGAAGATGGATTTCAAATCAAGACTAATTAAGAGAGACAAAGAAGGTCACTGCATCTTTGTAAAGGGAACAATCCAACAGGAAGAGATGACAACCATAAATATATATGCACCAAATACTAGTGCACCCAATTATATGAAATAAATACTAATGGACATGAAAAATCAAATAAGCACTAATAGTAGTGGGAAACCTCAATATCCCACTGTCACAAACAGACAGATCAACTAGACAAAAAATCAACAATAAAATACTAGAACTGAACCAAATTCTTGAATAAATGGACTTAACAAATGTTTACAGAGTATTCTACCCCACAAAATCAGAATACACATTCTTTTCACCTGCACATGGGTCATCATTCTCCAAAATAGACCACATACTTGTTCATAGAACATGTTTAAGTCAATGCAAAGGAACTGAAGTTATCCCCTATATATTATCAGATCATATTGCAATGAAATTGGAGATCAATAGCAAAAAAAAATCACAAGAACTTCATAAACATGTCGAAATTGAACAACACCCTCCTGAACAACCAATCATTCACAGAGGAAATTAAAGAAGAAATTAGACCATTTCTACAATAAACAACAATGCCAATACAACATATCAGAATTTATGGGACACAATGACAGCAGTCTTATGAGGGAAATTCATAGCAATGAATACCCATATTAGAAAAACAGAGTGAGCTCAAACAACCTAATGCTGAACCTCAAGCTTCTAGAAAAAGAAGAGAAAGACAAATCCAAAGCTCATATGAGGGAGGAAATTATAAAGATCAGAGCAGAAATCAACATAACGGAGACTAACAGAATGATAAAAAATCAATGAACCCGTGTTGCCTCTGCTACCTTGTATGCACCGTGTTGTTTCTGCTCTGCCATGCCCATTTGCCATCCCATCCTCGGAGCCAGCTGACTATGAACTGAAACCCCTACAAACTAAAAAATCTATATGTGAAAAGCACAGCCTACGTACCCAAAGGACCAGTTGCTACCTGGTCATGCCCACCTAATAATATCTACCTGATGTCCTGCAGATGCCTCAAATCATGTTCTCTGTCTTAATTATAGGAACCCGATTCCTCCCATAGAAGTGTGGCTATGTAACTGGAAACTTGCCAATGAACTGTGAGCAAAAGCTGTATGGCCCACAACCAAACTGACTGGTTTGTAAATGGAGATTTGTAATCCCCATGCTCTTTGACCTGCTGCAGCTCCTGGAAACCATGGGTAGAAGCCAGAAGACATCCAACTGAAAGCATTTACATCCTCAAATTATCTTTTGGAGAAAAGCTACACACTAAGTGAGAACACCCCTTCAAGACTTTACATAGCAAGAAATAAACTCCTGTTCTGTTAAGCAACTGGGAGTGCACAGTTTCCCTGAGCCTCACCTTACCTAATATTTGAAATTGGTGTTACCATTACCATTTTACCCAGGAAGGGATGAGAACTCTGGGACAACAATGTGATAGAACTGAATTCAACACCAGAACTTCTGACTCCGAGTCATATGACCTTACTCTACCCAGGTTGCTCCTCTTCCAAAACTTCTGATTTTCAGAAAAATATTACATACGCTTCTTTGACCATTTACAGGCTTTTCTTCAAAAGATTGTTCCAAACTCATTTCAGAATCACATGTAGAGATAAGGGGAAAGTCCATGAATTAATATCTTGGCAAAAGCTACCAAAGAGCTTGAGTTCTTTCCTCATTTTAATTAAATCAAATTGAAAATGAATGCAACTCTTAATTCCAGGATTTACAACTATAACTTTTGTCTACAGGCTAAGCTTTAAGGATAAACCACTTTACTTTCTATTGAGGTTTAGTTTTCACATTCATCATTTACCATGGAAAAGGAATGATGAAGAAATTATTGAGCCTGCTGTTTAAACCACTTAGTTTGGAGTACTTTGTCACACCAGTCCCTGGACACTAATGCTGACAGATTTGACAGTAGTGTGCATAGGAGACAAGATGGAAAAGTGAAACACCAAAATTAGGGGCTTAGCCTGCTGCACAAGTGCAAGGACCCAAGTTCACTCCCCCGTACCAAAAAAAAAAAAAAGATTAGGGGCTTATCACAATACCCTAGTGTAAGACAATGGCTGTCCTACTAGGGGACAGAAGAAAAACAAAGAAAAAACCCTAAAGCATTGTTCTTACTATTTAGAAAGGAAGAACATCTCCTAGTGTTTCACTAACGGTGTAAAGTTAGGGCAAAGATGAGTACTATCTGATAACAAGATTTCAGTCCAAGGTGACTTGGAAGATGGTGCGTGGCACCATTAACCAACAGATAAAAATCAGTATGATGAGACCTTTTAGCAAAAGAATATTTTATGCTAGTTTTCTATGCCATTATGCAATTGATGTACTGCTAAAATGCACTGACAACTTTTTTTTAATTTAATGGAAAGAAAAGTTGGTTTGGCGAGGAGGTTACCCTGTCGGGCCACCATATGACTGCCCCAGAGCGTCTTTGCTCTTGAGTTGAGTTTATGTTCTATAAAATGTTAATGTTAAATAATCTTTCAAAAAAAATCAATGAAGCCAAGAGTTGGTTCTTCGAAAGAATCAACAAAATTGACAAACCCTTAGCCAACCTTATCAGAAAAAGGAAAGAAAAGGCCCAAATCTATGCAATTAGGAATGAAAAGGGTAAAATTACAACAGACCGAGCAGAAATCCAGAGGATCATCAATACCTACTTTGAGAACCTATATGACAATGAGATGGAAAACACAGAAGAGACAGATTTCTAGTTATATATGAATTACCAAAGATGAGCAAAGAAGACCTAAAAATTCTAAACAACCTGTCCCTTGTTGCTTTTGCTGCTTCTGCTGCAGTGAACTGTTGCTCCTCTGTACCCTGGCTCTGTTGATGAAATATGGATACTGACACCAAACTGGTTATCAGCACTCTTTGTACTAGCTCTCTCACCTTTCAGTTTCTTTTCCACTTTGTAAGTTACTGGTTTCCTGCAAAAGTTTCTTCAGGTTTTAATAGTCTCAGTTTAGAAAAGAAGATTGAATAGAACTCAAGGGTAGTCGCTACACTCCATTCTTTGGTGGTTGGGATTTGGGGCCTATATATTTTCCTCTTTGATGAGGCTACAAGAGCTAATCCACTTTGGGGCAATTCATCATTTGTGAAACTAAATATTGCTACTGCTTCAGGCTACCTCATTTCTGATTTGTTGATCCTCATTTTCTATTGGAAAGTGATTGGTGACAAAATTTTCATAATTCATCATTGTGCAGTGCTGTATGAATACTGCTTTGTACTGAAATATCAAGTGCTGGGCTACACTGCAAATTTTTGACTGCTTACAGAGCTTTCCAGCCATTTTGTGAATCAGCGGTGGTTCTCTGAAGCTCTGAAGTATCCAAAGTTTTCCAAAGCTAATGTCATCAATGGAATTCTCATGACAGTGGTGTTCTTCATTGTGCAGATTGCTGTAATACCTCCTTTCTACAGCTTCTTGTAGTCTGTGTATGGAACAGAACCCTACATCAGGCTGGGATTTGTAATTCAGTGTTCCTGGATCTCTAATTGTATTGTTTTGGATGTGATGAATGTCATGTGGATGATCAAAATCTCTAAAAGGTGCATCTAAGTCATCTCTCTCATCAGACAAGAGAAAGCCAATAAGTCTTCAGAATGGAAAACTTGATTAAAGGTGTGGTTTGTCAAACCCCTTTGATTAGATAAGCAATCTTCATTACTATCCAGCATTGTATCTACTAATAGGATGAATTGGCATGTTCTTGTGCTTCCTTATGATTTATAATTGTTATTCA
The DNA here is from genome assembly GCF_000247695.1 of Heterocephalus glaber. The sequence goes on from NW_004624839.1 coordinate 7,342,833, forward strand.
GGGTTTCAGTGTCATATTTTCTTCTTTTTAGAAGAAATTAAAATTTAGTCTTTATTCTAAGATTTTCTCTTTTCTTCTGCATTATAAGCATGGATAAAATCTAAAAGTTTTAAATAAAAATTATAGATATAGTGGTGAATCTTTTCAGAAATCTCATAGCCTGCATTAGTATTTTTCTCTGTGGAAAGATGACTGTGATAATTTGGTGCATTTGGTGTGCTGCCGCTTTTGTTGAAAAGATGGAGCTACTTTTAAATCTATAAGTAACTCTCAACAATTTTTTGTGTTGTACTTTTTTCTTATGTCAACACCTATGTAGGTTTTTATTTCCAAATTGTTGACATGATCTTTTCTCCAGACTATTAAAAGTGACATTTTCTATTTTAGATATGTAGTCATCTACTAGTGATGAAGTATCTTACTCAAATTGAGGATTTTTCATTAGTTTGATCATGGAATATACTTCCTGGATTTTAAGATTTTTTTTTAGATGTTACTTATTTCTATTTTAGCATTTTATCACCTTATTTCTTTTTATTTTGTAGTAAGACTTAAGGCAGATATTGTGGACCTCCTTTAAGGATGAGATTCTTCTAAGAATTCACATTGATAAATTACTAGGCTAGGGAAAGTGAACCTTTTGGAGCTTTCAGTGATACAGCTACTGCAGCACGTGTGCCATAGGTTTGCCACCACTGGACTAGACTAATACTGTTGATGAGATCTATAAGAAAAATCATTTTAATGTTACTGTCTGCTTTCTTGTTATTTTTTCTAAGAAAAATATATTATTTTTATGTGTAACACCTCCCGAGTTCAGAACCTGACGTTATCAGTAGTCTTCTTATGCAGTATGTTTTGTCTTGCTCCTAAAATAGGCCTCTTCTGGACCAGACCAAAATGACAAAATGATCGGTATTCATGTTTTACTCAGTTTACATGCATATTCACTTACTCAGCACTTTGAGTGCTTTGAACTTCTGTCTTTCTTTAAAAAGCAGGAAGGAATAAGATAATTTAATCCAAGCATTCTGGTTATCAAAATTACTGTCTTAATATGAAAATAAATGACTGTGTGTGTGTATATGTGTGTGTGTGTGTTCACTTTGGTTTTTGCAGTGCTAATATAGAATTATTTAACTCTTGTTGCCTTTATATATTTTTCTCAAACACTTGACTTTAATGATTGTTCTTAACCGAAGGAAAAAGTTTAATTCAACTAGTGGTAAATACTTGAACTTAATTGAACCCAAACCAAAAGATTTAATCCATTCAGTTTCCCAATTTGAAGGAAAATGTTTGATTCACTTTCATTGTTTGTGTTATGATGATGAAAGGAGGCTAGTTGAATGTAATCAAGACTCTTAATCTAATTTGATTTGATTGTTCACTGTGGCTGGAGCCAGATAAGTTCTAGAGCATTTAAAAATGGGAATTGAAAATTCAGTTAATAACTAAATGATGAAATGAGGTTGATTGGCTTATAAAAGGCACTTTTATTTTTGGCAAAGTAGTGTAAAATATAGGTATTTATTTTAAAAGCAGTTAATATTAATATTGATAATTGATCATTAAAATTATTGATGACCACATCATAGTCACTTAAATATGTATTGGTTATCTAGAGGGGTAGGGTGTAAGAAAGAAAGTGATTTTATCTTGTTCATGCTCTTTTGCAAGAAAAGTGGCTTTTTAAAAAAGGAAGACATTGGGCAGGGGATTTAGCTCAGTGGTTCTCCCGCCTGCTGCGCAAGCACAAGAACCCAAGTTAAATCCCTAATAAAAAAAAAAAAAAAAGGACAAAAAAGGAAGACATTTATATTATGAAACTATTTTGGAAATTCATTCCTTTACAAAAATAAACGTTGAAATAAAATTCTAAACAACCCAATATCAATCAATAAAATTGAAAATGTAATTAAAAACTTACCAACAAAGAAAAGCCCAGGTCCTGATGGGTTCACTGATGAATCCTACAAGACATTTAGAGAAGAACTACTGCCACGACTGTTTAAACTCTTCAGTGAAACTGAAAGAGAAGTAATACTCCCAAATTCATTCCTGGAAGCAAGCATCACCTTGATCCCCAAAGCAGAGAAAGACCCAACTGAAAAAGAGAACTATAGGCCAATCTCACTAATGAACATAGATGCAAAAATTCTCAATAAGATACTGGCAAACAGAATGCAGATCATACACCCAAACCAAGTGGGATTCATTCCAGGGATGCAGGGATGGTTCAACATATGCAAATCAATAAATGTAATACACTATATTAACAGAGCCAAGGACAAAGCCATCTCAATACAGAAAAAGCATTCAACAAAATTCAACACCCATTCATGATAAAAACCCTACAGAAAATTGGAATGGATGGTCTTTATTTCAACCTGATAAAAGCCATACATGAAAAACCAACAGCCAACATCATACTAAATTGTCAAAAACTGAAATCCTTCACACTAAAATCAGGAATAAGACAAGGATGTTCACTATCACCACTCCTGTTCAATATAGTTCTGGAAACATTAGCCACGGCAATTAGACAAGAGAAAGAAATAAAAGGAATAAAGATAGAAAATGAAGAAATTAAATTGTCATTATTTGTGGATGAGATGATATTCTATATAGAAGACCCCAAGAACTCCACCAAGTTTTCTAGCTAAATAACCAAATTCAGTAGAGTAGCTTTATACAAGGTCAACACACAAAAATCAATAGCCTTCCTATGCAGGAATAAGAGACTCACTGAGAGAGAAATTGGAGAAATAACTCCTTTCACAATAGCATCCAAAAAACTGAAATACCTAGGAATCAATCTAATGGAAGAAAGAAAAGACCTTTTCAAAAACTATAACACTCTGAAAAAAGAGATCAAAGAGGACATCAGAAAATGGAAAGACATCCCTTGCTACTGGGTAGGAAGAAGCAATATAGTGAACATGGCCATACTTCCAAAATTGCTGTATAGATACAATGCAATCCCAATTGAAATTCCAACAGCATATTTCACAGAACTAGAGAAAACAATCCAAACATTCATTTGGCACCAGAAGAGACCTCGAATAGCAAAAGCAATTCTAGGCAACAAAGTCAAACCACCAACACAGTTGAGAGACAACCCACAACGTGGGAAAAAATTTTTACCAGCTGTTCCTAGATAAAGGTCTACTATCTAGAATATAGAAAGAACTTTTAAAAATGAGACCTCCTACATTTAAAGAACCAATCCCAAAATGGGCATCTGAAACAAATGGATATTTCTCAAAGAAGTACAAACAGTAAATAAACATGAAAAAATGTTCAACATCACTGGTCATCTGAGAAATCCAAATAAAAACAATGCTGAAATCCCACCTCACTCCAGAAGAATGGCTGCTATCAAAAAATCAACCAATAAAAAATGCTGGTGGGGTTGCTGGGAAAAGGGAACGCTTCTCCACTATTGGTGGGAGTGTTGACTGGTGCAACCACTGTGGAAATCAGTATGGAGATACCTCAAAAAACTAGAATTAGTGGACCCATTTGACCCCCCTTCACCTACAGGTTTAATAGGACAATAGTATGAAAAACAGGTCTTTCCCATGGAATGGTGGTTTTTGTCTACCAGTTAGTGAAATCTCTACAATTATATCTAGAACAAATTGCAAAAATAGTTTTCTTGGAACATAATTGAACCCAACAATTATTTGGTGCTGATCCTCATTTCATCATTATCCCAATTGATAAGGCTCAAAGGCAGACACTGCTACAAACTACTTTGTATTGCCAAGTAGCCTTTGCAGGTTTCATTGGACAGATAGATAATTATCATCCTCGCGATCCTCCGTTTCAGTTTTTTGCACATGAATTTATTCTTCCCAAGGTTACTCAATTTCAGCAGTTGCAGGGTGCCTCAACCTATTTCACTGATGGTTCCTCTAAGGGCCAAGCAGCAATTTGGAGTTCTTTCTTTAGCTATGTGTTGCCTATACCCAGTCTTTCTGCTCAGAGGTCAGATTTGCTAGCCATTTTATTTGTGATTGAAAACTTCCCTTCCCAACTTCTTAATGTTTTAAGTGATTCCTCTTGTGCAGATTGTTTGACTCAAAGACTGGAAGGAGCTATGGTCTGCTCTACTTTAGAACCTAAATTATTAAACTTATTTGTTGTTGTTGTTGTTGTTTTGGTACCAGGGATCGAAATCAGGTCCTTGTGCTTGCGCAGCAGGTGGTGAAACCACTGAGCTAAATCCCCGGCCCCTTATTAAACTTATTTTTAAGATTACAAAAGGCCATATGTCAAACTTCAGGGAGAGATTTTGCCTGTGTGCAGACAGATAAGGATGAAACCTTGTGGCTGCCCTCGTGGAATGTGTGATCATGGGTCACAGTGGTAGAACCACCAACATCTCAGAGGCCAGGCACCCCAGCTGAGAGCGATGAGCCAGCTGCACCTGAACAACCCACCTCACTTGCGACGACCAACAAATTCATGCCGAGTGTTAGACCCAGCGAGAGAGAACCAACCAGCGACCAATATTAAATCCACACAGGAGTTTATTACTGGCCAGGACCCAGCCAAACATTGGACTCGAGCCCCGACTAGGGGTTGACAAACATGTTTTATACACCCTTGAGGCCAACAGTTTCTAGGCCCCCCTATGGGATAGAATTAGCAAAGCAAGCGAAAGGTACAGAAGCGGAACGTCCTGTTGTTAGAAATTTGAAAAACAATAGTTGATTAATTGTTGTTTCTAAAGGGACTCTAAGGGGAGGAGGTTTCTAAGCTTCCTCCTTCTGAGTTCATCTAAAGGGCAGGCAGGTGGGTCAAGCAGCAATATGGAGTCTGTCTCGCTAACTAGGGTCCTCCAGCGAGGTCTAGGACTGAGATGATGCCCCCAGAGGGAGAATAAAT
>NW_004624839.1:7362094-7375518 GCF_000247695.1 Heterocephalus glaber
GAAAAGGTCCAAAGGTGTAGGGGTGGCAGGAATGAAAGGGGAAAGGGAAGAAGGGAAAGGAAAAATTATGAGAAAAGAAAAAAAAATGGAAACAAAATCTATGTAAATAGGGAAGGGTGGAGGGGGTGAAGGGTGCACAGGTAATGGGGGAACAAATAAGAAGTAAGATACATCATGTACAGAGACAAGCACTCAATGATAAATGTCAACCTATTGTATAACTAAAATGTACCAATAAAAGAATAAAAAAAAAAAAAGAACACTTTGGAGTGCTAGTTTGGTGGTCAAGAATTTCTTCAGATGTTCTTTCTCATGGAAGTATCTTATTTCTCCATCAGTTTTGAAAAATAGTTTTGCAGGATATATCAGTCTGGGTTGGAAAAATTATTTTGTCTTAGGGCTTGAAATACTTCACTCCACTCTCCTTGACTTGAGGGTCTGTGTTGAGAAGTCTGCTGTGATTCTGATGGGCTTCCCTTTATAGGTGATTTGTTTCTTTTCTCTGACAGCTTTTAACATTCTGTTCTTGTGCTGGATTTCTGGAATCTTGATGATTATATGTCTTGGTGACAATTTTCTTTTGATCATGTCTAATTGGAGTTCTATGTGCCTCACTTCTCTGTATGTCAAATTCTTTTTCCGTGTTTGAGAATTTTTCTGCCATTACTTTTGTGAACAGGATTTTTATGTCATTTGGGCTATCTTGTGCTTTTTCATGGACTCTGATGAATCTTATTTTATTCTTCTTTGCATCATCTAGCAGCTGCCAAATCGAGGTCTCATGATCCCTTGGTATTTTTTTAAAAATCCTTCTTTTCATGATCACTAACCACAATCCTGTCTTCTATACATGATATTCTGTCCTCACACTGGCTCATTCTGCTGCATATACTTTCAATAGAATGCTTAATCTCCTGGATATCCATTTGAATCTATGTCGTGGATTTCATTTCTTTCCTATGCCTGATGGTCATGGTTTCCATCATTTTCCTGAGCTTCTCTATTTTTTTTTAATCTGTTTTGCTCTAGAGTCACTAAGCATGTCTTTCATTCTGGTCACCATCTCTATAGTTGTCTGAGAAATTATTTCTGCTTTGATTTATTTCTAGAGCCTCATTCATCTGCTTTGTTACTTGTGATGTTACCATTTCAGAGATTCCTGGTGGGTGGCTTTCAGATTGTTCCACTTCCAGATTGCTCCCTGGGTTTGCCTTCAGTGAGCTGAAAGTCTGGGATGGGGGTTGCATCTTGTTTAAGTGTCTTCTCATTTTCTACTTTTTTAGTTTAATTCCTAGGGTGATGCTTGTAAATTGCTTATGATGAATGAATTTATTGCTAGTATTTAGAACCATTAGGAAATGATTACTTTCAGAGATGTCTTCCAGGTATATCTGGCTTTTTGGTTTTTGATCTGTTGCAAGATCCTCCCTCTTCAATTTATTGGGGATGAGAAGTTGCTGCCCAGCTCCTGGTTCTTTGGGACCAGCCTATAGGATTTTTTAAAATTCTTAAGTAATCTCATTCGTGATATACCAGGAAAAATAACTGCTTAGTGCAATTATGTCACCTTGGCTAAAGTAGCACAATCAGCAATAACAGTAGCATCAAACACAGCCTAGAAAATGACCAACTGGGTAATTATTATTTTGCCACCTTTAACCATATGAACTAGATTTGTGGTTATATAACAAAATATAAAATGAACCAGAAAATTTTATGCAGTAAATAAGCCCTCCATATGGCAATTTTACTCTTAGGGGGAAGATATAAAAGGGGTTAAGGGGGAAAAATAGAGAAATAGAAAAAGAGGAAGAGATTAGAAGCAAAGCTGGAGGACAAAGGAAGATCACAAAAACTGGGAAACTGAAGAAGACAGGAGGGAAAGAGAGAAAAAAATAAAAACAAGAACAGAACAAGAACAAAAAACTAGAAATCATGTTCACATTCATATAAAAACAAAAACAATCAAGAAAAACAAATCAAAACAAAAACAAAAACCAGGAAAGAGAAGCAAAAAAAAAGAGGAAAAAATATGTCCAATTTAAGGTGTCTCTGCTGTCACTAGTATACAACTTGGGGAGAAAGAGTCCAGATCTGAGTTGATTAATTCCAGCATGTCAGCCGTAGCTTTATGGCAGGGTTATGGGTAATCTAAGCAACCCTGTACCTTTAGTTCCACTATGAAGTTCAGGCTTGTTTCTGGCTGTGAGGCTGAAACAGAAAAGTACGTGTGCCTCCTGCCAACTTGAACTCAGCAGCCTCACTCTGACACTGGGAGCCACTACATGGAGCCAGCTCAAAGCTGTCCTGAGTTCCAAGCTCATTTGGCCCCTCTCCAAGATGGCTACTGGCCTATTGCCCTCTCCTGGGGGATATCTGGACCCTAATAACTTACCAGCCACTATAGCCCACTGCATCCACTGCTCCGTTCCACTGGTGGATTTCTCCATGGAGGCCTCTGGGGTTGCAAATAGTCACCATGTGTCTGCAGGTTCGAGCTGCCCTTCCCATGCAGTTAGAACCAGCTGAGAGAGAAAGTGCCATCTGCCACCTCTCTCCTCTTTATTAAAGTCTCTCTCTTCATTTTCCCCATGGGTTTAAATTCTCCCTTCACATCCTTCCTGGCTCCCAGGGATCCAATTCCCTCCTTCTCCTCCTCATGATGCTATATTCCTTGTCAGGATACCAAATTTTGGAGAGGCTCTTTCTCTGCTGCTTACTGCTCTGCCATCTTCCCAGATATTCATGAGTTTAGAGCTTTCACATTAAGCTACATCCCCAGCCCTTTTTAAAATTTTTATTTTTGAAACGCTTTCTCTAAATTGCTCAGGCTGTTCTCAAACATGTCATCCTCCTGTCCCTCCCCAGAGTGCTGGGATACAGATGTTTGCTACCATACCCAGCTACACTAAATCTTTCAAGAGGATTAACCCAGTTAAGCCTCTCAAGCACCTAGTGAGGTAAATATTTTTTTATCCTCATTTTATACATGAAAAAGGAAGGTAGAAAGATACTAAGCAACTTGTCTAAACTCATCCAGCAAATAAGATATACCACTCAGGTTCGAACCTAGGTGCTGGACTCCAGAACCTGTGAACTACTCTATCATTCTGCCTCCTGGATGACTCACCTGAGTCTTCTCCCTAGCCCAAGTGGTTAATTAAGCACCAGTACATGCTAGAAACTGCTCCAGGTGCTCAGGTTCCATTTTGGTTCTCAAGCCATGCAACTTTATTTTACACCAAATCTTTGACTTGGGGGATCTCTACTTTAGATGGCCATACTAAGTATAATTCTTTGAGATTTCCTTTGCCTGCTATAATATTATAAGCAAATGTAATGATTCTATATATTCACTTTGGTTTTGCTTCCCATTCTGATTCTATTTGGCACATGGGAATCAAGAATACATGATAATACATGAAAATATATATAATCTCAGTCTCACAAGGAATCCTAGAAATATAAATCAAAACCCAATAGGGCCAGGGATTTAGCTCAATGGCATCACATCTGCTTTGCAGGCACAAGGTCCTGAGTTTGATCCCTGGTACAATAAAAACAAAAACAAAAACAAAAACCAGTGAGGGCCAGGTGCAGTGGCTCACATCTGTAATCCCAACTGCTAAGGAGCTGAAGCAGGAGGATTCCAAGTTCAAGGCCAGCCAAGGCTACATAGTTAGACCTGGTCTCAAAATTTAAAAATAGAGCTAAGGATATAGCTGTGATAGAGTGCATCTAGGTTCTATCCCCAGTACAGGGGGTGTGGGGGTAGTTAGAGGCAGTTGTAGAGTGCCTGCCTGGCATGCATGACACCATGGGCTTCATTCCCAGCACCAACAAGGAAAAAAACCCCTCATTTTCATTAGTCAAATAGGGAGAAAAACATCAACAACATTTAATGCTGATGGATTTGCACCAGGGAATCATCAAAGGAAAGGAAAAAGATATTACTCAGAACAAAAGGATAGTGGCACATGCCTATAATCCCAGCACTCAGGAGACAGAGGCAGGAGGATCACCAAGAGTTCAAGGCCAGCCTGCACTACGTAGGGAGACACTGTCTCAAAAAAAAAAAAAAAAAAAAAAGAACAAAAGGATATGCCAAGAGAGAGGATATTGTGAACCCTCTCTTTCCCAAAGATTAGTTTAGGCAAGGCATACGGTTTTGAAAATCAAAATTCTTTCTACTGTCTGCTCTGACATATTCCTCCCTGAAAATATTAAGAAATAGCTTAAACAAGAGTACAAAAAGATTGCCGAGGATTAGCTCAGTGGCACCACACCTGCCTCGCAAGTGCAAGGTCCTAAATTCAATCTCCAGTACCAAAAATAAATAATAAATAAATAAAAAGGAAAAGGAATAGAAAATTTTTTTAAAAAAGAGTAGGAAAGGACAAAGAAAATGCCAGAAGGTAAAAAAAAAATCAGTTACTATATAAGGAATAAAGTCTTGCCATGTGTGGTGGTGCATATTTGTAATTCTACCACTCTGGGAAGCTGAGGCAAGAAAATTGAAAGTTTGATGGTAGCCTGGGCAGGTGGGGTTTTTTTGGTTTTGGGGGGGTTTTTGAGGCAAGATCTTCAAGATCTTGCTATATAGTCCAGGCTGGCCTTAAACTCACAGCAATACTCCTAAGCTTTCAAAACATTAGCAGTACCAAATTGTATAACCAGGGACAACTTTGTTTTTAATTCATTAAATCATAGCCATGGTATGTTGATATTTGATTCACTTAAATTACAAAAAACTTAAGTTCTTTTTATGAAGGTATAGGTAATATTTAAGTGTATTTGACTTTATTTGATGGCAGTTCTGCTGTTGAATAAAACACTTGTATATTCCAGCTATTTAATTTAAGTAGAATTTGGGAAAACTACACGTTAAAAGACATTAAGAAAGAGAAGGAGAAAGGAAGCAAATTTTTTGAGTGGTACCTAAGTGTCCAATAACTGCTAAATACTCTGCATAACTGCTAAATACTTTGCATATACTTATCACATATAAAGCTTGCTACATAAAATAACCCTGGTACTTACTCAATTATTTTAATGTGAAAATTCCCTAAGATTTTGTAAATGTAGGTGGAGGTTTTTAATGTTTCACTTATTTCAAACAAGATGCAACTACAGGAAAGTATTCTATAATTTAGGATGTTCTAACTGCAAATAACAAGAGACTCATCTAAAAAGAGCTGAAAAAGTAGTTTCTAATCTCACCGGTCAGATACAGGGATAGGGGTTTCCCGGTCTCATTTACTCAACAACACACTGGTGTCAATGTGCACTCATCTTCTGTGCTACTGACCTCAGCAGGAGTTTGCTTCCATGGCACACAGCTGAGAGGAGAGAGGATTTTGTTCTCTGTATCACATTTTTTAAAAATTGTGGTAAAATATACACACATACAATCTACTGTTTTAATATGTTTAGATCTATACTTCAGTGGTACTAAGAACATTTTCAATGTTATGTAAGACCTCACCATCATCCATTTCCAGAACTTCTTTTATAACTCCAAATAGAACCTCTGTGCTCATTAAATATCAACTCTCCATGTCTCCTCTACAGAGCCCTGACCACTTGTATACTACTTTCTGTCTGTGAATTTCCCTATTCTAGGTACTTTGTATAAGTGGAACCATACAGTATTTGTCCTTCCGTGGGAGGCTATTTCACTTGTGATGCTTCTAAGGTTTACCCATGTTGTAGTATGTATCAAAATTTCATTCCTTTTTAAAGCTGAATAATATATATCACTCCTTGCTATCCCAAGGGGATTGGTTCTGGGACTCACAAGGGTACCAAAAGACTTGAATGCTCAAGACCTTTTTATAGAATGGCATCTTATTTGCCTATAATTTACACATATTTTCCCATATGCTTTAAATCATCTCTGCATTACTTGTAACATACAATATAAATATTCTGCATTATGGCTTATATTTAGAGGTCCTCTCAAAGTGTCATGTGTTCATATGTGGGGCTTTTGGGAGTGACTGGATCATGGGTGTGTGATACTGGATTAGTCCATTGATTGCTTCAGCACAGATCTGGGTGTGGGTGATGGACTTACTGAAGAGGGAAGACTCACTCTGGATGTGGGTGGCACCAATCAATGGGCTTGAAGCCTGGATGGAATAAGAAGAGAAAAAAGAAGGAAGTCACATCTCCTTTTTTCTATCAAACCATGAACTGTTTCTCCTCTGTGATGCCCCTCTGCCACACCGCCCTGCCTTGGAGCCACCTGACTATGGACTGAAATCTCTACAAACTGGGAGCCAAAATAAACTTCTCCACCTTTAACTTGTGCATGTTGGGCATTTTGTCTCAGCAATAGAAAGTAATGAAGACACTCTGCAACTAGTTGTTAATCTGTATTTTTTAGATAACAATGACAACAGAGAAGAGTCCATACATGCTCAGCACACATGTAATATGTTTTTGAATATTTTTGATACTGGGTTGGCAGAATGGAGGGATTAGAGGGCCAACTGTACCCCACTGTATTTGTACACCACAGTTTGTTCATCTGGGCATCTGCTGACACTTGGGTTGTTTCCACCTTTTGGCTTCTGTGAAGAATGCTGATAGGCACAAACGTGTACAGTATCTGAGTTTCTGTGTTGGATTCTCCAGGGTGTACACTAAGAAATGGAATTGCTGACTCACACAGTAATTCAATGTTTAACTTTTTGAGGGAGAGAATATCATGCCACACACCTGCTCACAGCAAGCCACACACTTTCACATTCTCAGCCACAAAGACCAAGGTTTCAACTTCTCCAAATCCTCACCAGCACTTGTACTTTTCAGTTTAGCCATCCTCATGAGTCAGTACCTCAAGTTGAGCTCGATCTTCATTTCCCTGATAAATAATGATGTTGAGTTCTTTTCATGTGCTGATTGGCCATTTGTATACCTTCTTTCGAGAAACGTCTATTCAAGTTCTTTGCCCAGTTTTGAATTGGCTTGTTTTGTTGTTATTATTACTTAGTTGTAAGACTTTCTCTGTATCACTTTCAGTTAATCAAGAAAACCTCTGGTCCATTTGAGAGATGCAGATGAAAATAACGCTGAAATTCCACCTCACCCCAGAAAGAATGGCTGCTATCAAGAAATCAATCAATAACAAGTGCTGGCAGGGGTGTGGGGAGAAAGGAACCCTTCTCCATTGTTGGTGCAACCACTGTGGAAATCAATATGGAGATACCTCAAACAACTAGGATTGGAAGTCTCATTTGACCCAGCTGTTCCTCTATAGCGGCACAGTTCGTAATAGCTGAAACTTGGAAATAGCCCAATTGCCCATCAACTGGAGACTGGATAAAGAAGATGTGCTTTTTTTTTTTTTTTATAAAATGGAGTACTACTCAGACATAAAGAACGAGAAACTAGAGACATAGCTAAGTGGATGCACACTGAGGTGATACTCTTTAAGTGAAATAAATAGGACACACGTGTAAATACAGAATAGTTTCTCTGGTATGAAAAACTAAAAGTGTAAATAAGAATCAAAATGTATAATTGATATTGTGAAATAGGAAGAAAATGTTTAAAGGAGTAGGGGAAGTGGGAGGGGAAGGGGAAAGGAAAGAAGGGAAAAGAAAAAATATGAGAAAAGGAAAAACATGGAAACAAAGTCTTTGTAAATAGGGAAGGGTGGAGGGGGTGAAGGGAGGGCAGAGGAATAGGGAAAAAATAAGAACCCAGATACATCATGTAAAGGTACAAGATCCCAATGATGAATGTAACTGTACTGTATACCTAAAATGTACCAATAAACTTAATGGAAAAGAAAAGAAAGAAAACCTCTGCTCTTCTCACCTATGCATGTACACACACACACACACACACACACACACACACACACACACACCCCTTCTCCCTAGGTAACTATTGACCAGGACGAAGTCATATGCCTGACCTAAACAAATCAATCTCTGTGAAAGGGAAAGAACCCATAGTGACATGGTGACACCCGTGATTCACCTTTGCTGAGTGAAGAGGGAGCATCCTTCTTCAAGAACATGGGTTAACAAAGCAAACCCTGAAACAAAGCAAAGACTTTGCCCAACAAAGAAGGCAAAAAAGGGGTAATGACAGAGTCGACATCCACCAGGGTCAATTTCAAGTATGTAGAATATACCATCAACATTAAAAAACAAACAAAAGCAAAAACACTAAAGGGCATCTCTGTGTATCAATTTCTATTTGCCTGATTGCTATTGAGGTTGAGCTTTTTTTCCTGGTGCTTGGGATTGAACCTAGGGCCTTGAGCATGACAGGCAAGCACTGGACCACCGAGCTACATCTCTAAAGGCCAGGGTTGAAAATGCTCAAGAAGAGGAAGGCATAGCTAGAGATCTGAGCTGAGAAGTCAGCTTTTTGGCCAAACCATTGCATGAAGTCCGGTTTGTCCTGTCTGATAATGAGCAGATCATTTTTTAATACCCATTTTCTTCTACATTAGATTATTTTTAATAATAACCATATAATAATCAGTAATAATCACTTTTTTGAGTTGTTCAGATTCAAGAAACTTAAAAGTCATTTTCCTTTTAAAGGTATTATTTAAATTCAGTGGAAGAGTTCACATATTAACAAAAATAAGTGGGCTGGGGATTTAGCTCAGTGGTTCAGATGCCTGCCTCGAAAGCGCAAGGTCCTGAGTTCAATCCCTGGTACCAAAAGAAACCCCAACAAACTAACAAAAATAAGTATTTCCCATACAAAAATATTGTATCTTGCAGTTCACACTTTCACTTTTAAATTTTAGATACAAAATTTAAATGGTCACATAGAGTGAAAAGTTGAAGTAAATAAAATTCATTTTATTCACCTTGGCAATCATTGTACAATCATTGTTTATATCAAATCTTGTGTTTTGTTTTAGGAGTCAGGGTCCTACTATGTAATTCAAACTGGCCTTGAGTTCATTATGTATCCCAGGCTGGCCTGGAACTTGCAGAGATCCTTCTGCCTCAGCCTCCCGAGTGCTGGGATTACAGGTGTATGCTGCCACATCCGGCTATATCAAATCCAACTGCCTGAGAGCTAGAGCTATTCTAAATCATTCATCTTGAAAAGCCATGTGCATTGCTGGTTCTGAGCTGACTAAACTGAGAATTCTCAAAAGTAGCTTTAATGCAGAATACATGGCTTATTTATGGACAAATAAATAAAAATTACTAAATTTAAGCTTTCATATAGTGTTAAAATTTCAGTAACCGGGCCGGGGATTTAGCTCAGTGGTTTTGCCACCTGCTGCGCAAGCGTAAGGACCTGAGTTCGATCCCCGGGACCAAAAAAAAAAAAAAAAAAACACTTCAGTAGCAATTGCTAAGTACTTAAATCAGCAAAAGATTTTATGGGGGAAGGAATATTTTACCACTAACATTTTCAGGACTGTTGGCACATAGTAATAATAAATTAAGACTGACTTTAGCCAGTTTTATTCTTTTTAAATTCTCTACAGTCAATGAAACCCTTTTATTGCCCAATAAATACAAGACTATTTTTAAAATAACAGATGATTCGAGAACTATAAACAAAATTTAATGTAATGAGCATTACATTAAGGTGGCGTACACCTTAACCACAGCACTCTGGGAGGCAGAGGTAGGAAAATCATGAGTTAAATCCCACCCTGGGCAATTCAGCAATTTAGCAAGATTCTGTCTAAAAAGAGCTGAAATTGTACCTCACTGCAAAGGCCTGGGTTTAGTCCCCAGTACTGCATGTATCTGTGGAGACAATGAAAGAGTGACAAGACTATATTCATTATACTAAATTTGTACATAGGAGCAACAAATGGACTTGCTTCCTGCTTCTTAATGTACCTAATCTAGATTCAGTTAATGAAAACTCTATCACTGGGGTATAACATATACCTGAGTTGTTTCTATGTTTCATTTTCAATAAAAATCAGACAAACTAGTCTCATAATAGGACGAGATGGGAGATGAGATTCTGAAGCAATTTCACTAACCTCAGGGTATTAATTTAAATTTTAAAAGCCCACAGGGCTGGGGATTTAGCTCAGTGGTTTTGCTGCCTGCTGCACAAATGCAAGGACCCGAGTTCGATCCCCAGTACAAAAAAAAAAAATTTTTTTTAAAAGCCCACAAAGGATGTTGCATTTTAACAATTCATCTTTACCTGCCATGCTTGCATACACCTGTAATTCCAGCACTCTTAAGAGGCTGAGGCAGGAGGATCTCAAGTTCAATCCCAGCCTAGGCAATTTAGTGATTTAGTGAAACTGGCTCAAAATAAAAAATGAAAAAAGGGCTAAGGAGGCCTGGGGATTTAGCTCAGTGGTTCTGCTGCCTGCCTAGCAAGTGCAAGGTCCTGAGTTGGATCCCTGGTACCGAAAAAGTCGGGGGGGGGGCAGGGGGCAAGGGTACTAAGGATGTAGGTTAGAATAGAGGCCCTGGGTTCAAGGCAGGTGGCGGCACCACTGAGCTAAATCCCCGGCCCTTCCTGGGTTCAAATCACAGCATCACAAAAATAAAATAAATCTTTACTCCTACCCTGCAGATTGTTTATCTTAAAAATGTGTAATTAGCTTCTTCTGTTTCTGTGTTTTTTGCAGAGCTTCCAGCAGCACCATGTTGGGACAGAGCATCCAGAGGTTCACAACCTCTGTGGCGCGTTGGAGCCACTACAAGGATGGCCCTGGGAAGAATTTGCCATTTTCCATGGAAAACAAGTGGCGGTTACTGGTTATGATGACCTTGTACTTTGGATCTGGATTTGCAGCACCTTTCTTTATACGGAGACACCAACTACTTAAGAAATAAGGATGTTTTAACATCCCCTTTCACAGATGTGAAGAATTTCTCAAGAGGTGTAATCTCTTTGGAAACAGATCAAACTTGAATTCACATGGCATACTAGAGATGTCTGTAAATAAGCTGATGACATGAATGCCTAATGCCTCTTCTCTGAAATACAGAATGTGATTACTGAACATGGGCTTATTTTATTATTTGGGAAATTCTCTAGCATTAGATTTTTAATCAATTGTATATTATTTAGTTTGATAGTTTTAAATTTTGAGATTTTTAATTTTTTGATTATCAGGTCAGACTTTTGCTGGTAATTTGTTATATAGTGACACTGGTGGTTGTAATTAACTTAAAGGGAGAGAACATACACTTTTAGTTTTCCTCTGTGCTTTAAAGAAATGATTGGTTTTTTTCTCCATAAGTAATTATCAAGAATTTTTTCCCCTCATTAGTTGTACTGTTAACCAGTAAATATAAGACACAGTTAAGAGAATGTTCTCAATTTATTCTGGAGTTTTAGCTATAATATGCCAAGTAGAAGGTAAAAGATATGATGGTTTTGATTGGGATCTTATCAATGAATTATTTATACATAGTTAAATATTGCTCATCACTTAACATACAAGTGACACAGTTTCTAGGACTTTGTAGTAGGCAGGGAAAAATCAGTTAGCTCTCAAATATTAATCCTGGCTTGTTCACTTTTGGAATATTAGATGAATGCTATGAAAAGGCATTGCAGACTGGCAGTCTGTCCTCTAGATGTTTTGGTAAGAGGGTGCTATACTGTTTTTAAACCAACATTGAAAAACTTGGACATTCATATAAAAGCACATATCTAGATTCCTGAAAAATCATTCTAAACAATTTTCCATCCCTTTGTGGAACAAAACAGCTGCTGGGCCAATCCTCATTATAACACTAGATTTTCTTTTGGGCCTTAGTATAAAACTGATTTGCTAGAATCTTTAAGTTTTGATATTTTTCTCAATTTATATGCTATGGGCCGTGTTTAGCTTCGTTTTAACAACTGTCTAGCAATCTTCACTCTGGTAACTGCCCAGATGATCCTGTACTTTTCTGTCATTATTTCTTACTATCCAGTGATAAGTCAATGTCATGCTCTGGTATTTTTCTATGGAACTAAGATTTTTTTAATCTTTGGAAACAGCACATGCCAAGAGTAAAAGCTTAGGGTTTACGAAGTCACTTTGAACTCTGGATTCCAATCTTTGTTATTAAACTATGAAAACAAAAAAAAAACAAAAAAAGAATGTGTAATTAAGGAGTCTGAAAATGGCAGAGCAGTGAGTACCAGTGACAGAGCTTCTCCAAGACAAAGTGCCCAGAGCCTGGAAATAACAGCCGGGAGACCAAAAGAAGGGTGTAGAGGGCATAGGAGAATCACGAGGGAGCTGACAGAGGAGAAGAAAAAAGGTTCCATCGCAACAGAAGAAATAGATTACTGCTGCAGATCAGAGAACACGCGATTCGGTTGATCGGCTGTGAATGCGCCTGGCAGTGATCAGCGAAAACAACTTTGCTGCTTACTGAGAAACAGAGCCCGGATGGATCCAGTCTTGTAAAGTTGGAGGCAGCAGTGAAAGCCCGAGACAAGAATGTGTAACTCAGCGAGGCGTTGTGGTTCATGCTTGTAATACTAGGTACATGAGAGGCTAAGGCAGGAAGATAATAAGTTCAAAGCCAACCTGGCAACTTACTGAAACCCTGACTTAAAATTCAAAAAATAAAAAGGGCTGAGTATGTTGCTAAGTGCTCCTTGGGTTCAATCCACAAGAAAAAAAAGAAAAAGAAGAAGATGCCGAATCAACCCGCTGCAGACAGGCAGGTCTGCGCATGCCCTACCGAGGTCCGCGTCACACAGAACACACCGAATCAGTCTGCTGCAGACAGGCAGGTCTGTGCACGCCCTACCGAGGTCCCGAGTCACGCAGAACACGCTGAATCAGCCCATGCCCCGGCAACAATCCACTGGATCCCCCCACCCTGCTCCGCTGTACAGCCACCTGGTTCCACACTACAAAGACGCAGAGGACACGGGACCACCAGACCACGGTACTGAGTCCCCCTGCTCCCAACCCAGAGGTAGGGGCTTCTGAGACGCCATCCCACTGCTCCTGGTCCAGAGGAAGGGGCTTCCTGGCCACCATCCCTCCCGCTGATCCCAGCCCAGAGGAAAGGGCTTTGGGCCACCTTCTGTCCCGAAACTCCTGGCCCAGAAGAAGGGGCTTCTGGGCCACCATCCCTCCCACCACTCCCGGCTCACAGGTAGGGGCTTCTGAGCTGCCGTCTCATTACTCCTGGACCAGAGGAAGGGGTTTCCCGGCCACTATCCCTCCCGCTGCTCCCAGCCCACAGGAAAGGGCTTTTGGGCCACCATCCCTACCACTGCTCCCAGCTCCTGTCCCACCTCTCCCAGCTCAGAGGAGGTAAGCCGTGCAGGCGCCAACAGTCCCCCCACCAAGTCAAAATGAGAAAACATGTAAATAAGTCTCAAAACCAGACTTCCAGATCACCTACAGCAACCCCAAAGGGAAATGAGATGGAACCCTCTGATAATCAACCACCTGGACCCACTGAACTGGCAACAAAAGGGGATCTGGAAAAAAT
>NW_004624840.1:9873-25156 GCF_000247695.1 Heterocephalus glaber
GGGTGGAGGGCGTGAAGGGAGGGCTAGGAATGGGGAAAAAATAAGAACCAAGATGCATTATGTAAAGGTATAATTCCCAATGAGGAAGGTAATTGTGTTGTATACCTACAATGTACCAATAAAAGAATTTAATAAAAAAAATACTTTTTCCTGGGCTGGGGATGTAGCTCAGTGGTGTTGTTCCTGCCTGCCAAGCACATGGTCCTGAGTTCAATTCCCAGTACTGAAAAAACACCCAAAAACCTTTTTTAAAATCAAAGTATGAAAACTTCATCTCATTGTTTAATTTCCTTTTGATACATAAAGTACTTAAATTTTGTTTGTAGTAAAATCTGTCTTCGTGTTTTCTAGGTTTTTTATCTTGATAAGTCTTTTCTTATCATAGGAATATTAAAATATTTTCTCTTACTTTCTTCGTATACTTTCATGAATTTATTCTGCTACATTTAAGCTCTATAATTCTTTAGGAATATAACTTGGTTCATGTCCTAAATTAAGTATCTCTATATTGTGTAATTGTTAATAGCATGAGTTCTGAAAGACTCCTTAGTTTGAATTCAAGCTCTACAACTTACTATTAGGATGACATGGATGTTCTTTAACTATTGGTTCCCCAAGTACTACAACTGTACAGTGACACTGATAACAGTTTCTACTAGTAGAATCTTGCACTAAGTGATTTCAGATGTGATAGTGTGTTCCAGTAGAGATAATATAATAGAATCAGGGGCATTGCCTTATGACACACACACACATTTCTCATTAACTAATTTAATTTCCACTTCTTGTTGTGAAGGTAGAAACAAAATGGTTGTCTTAGTATCTGCCACAAATCCTCTCAATATAACCTGTTTTTGTGTTCTTTGAAATTTTTATGGCCTTTGATTTTTCCTAGTGTTTTAAGTGTCTTGTTTTGTTTTTCAAAGACTTTATGATATTTTAAAGTCAAGGAACTAGTATCTCCCATTTCTGGGAAATATTTCTGAATTATTATTATAATTTTAAAATTATTTCCCTTCCATTTTATCTGTTTTCTCTTTCTTCTGTTTTTTTTCCTGAACCATCTGTTATTCAGATGTTTAGGTGTTGTATTTATCTTGTAATTTTCTAATTTTCTCTATTTTCGCTTGTCATTTTTGTGATTTTACTTTGCAGGCAATTTGTATTTCCTTAACTCTTCCTTCTAAGTGTATGGAACCAAAAAATTTCCTACTACTCTGATTTTAATTCATGAAAACTTTTCTTTCTCATTTCCCTCCCTCTATCTCCTTTCTTTAACCTTCAAACATAGACATAAAATATGTACAAATATTTATTACTATTAATAATGAGACATTCATCCTTGAACCTATGAACCTTTGTATATCTCATAAGTAGACACCTAAGTATTCCTTATTTTACATTTAAAAGTTAGAAAGTTTTGCATGAGAAAACCGCATACCATTTAATTGTATGTTGTGCTCAATCCACTGTTATAAAGAGATTGGTGAGTTAGAAACACCAAAACACTGAAAAATATTGGAAATAATGTAGCTTATTTTACTTTAATTTGCTTTTAAGATGTTTTAATTTGATTTCATTTTAACTCATCTCATAAACTCTCCATAACAAAAATAGTCATGTCTATTACTTTGGTTAATGTAACATTCATTTATTTCTGCTTCTTGCATTTAATTTCTCTTGTACTCTAATTCTTATAATTACCTACAAGGTTATTATTTTTTACAGTTGTGATCTCTGTACAAAACTTAGCTGAACTCTTTACTAGCAGCAGATAGATAATCTATTTGAACAATTATAGAGTTTATAAGCAATCTGTATGGCACTTGGTAAAATGGTAAATATTGAAATGAAATATTCTGAGTTGAAACAATATGAACAAAGAAAACATGAAATGAAAATTCATTAATGTTAACAAGAAGAAGAGATATTTTATAGTGAAAAACTCAGGAATCTGGTTTTTAAAGTAAATGTTTGCCATTTTTAAAGATGCAGCTATAAAATTTGAATATGTTAAATGTTCAACAATATATTTTTGTTTGCATTTTCAAACATATCAGATTGTTTTAAGCAGCCAAGGAATTATTTAAGATTTTAAAGTTAAGTATTCTCAGTTGTGAACCATAAGCTGAGCTAGCCACCAAATTTACTAAAGCATCACATTAATGTCCTATAAATCAATAAGGGTACACCTCAGCTCATGATCCTTAAAAAACTTATGTATTAAGGAGAAACTGGAGAATTTTATTTTTTTACTGTTCTTATTCACAAATTTAAACTAATGCAAAATTCTACTTTTTCACAAATGTGAAACTTCCCTACATGACATATTCTCTGAGTAATATTATAGACAAAATTACTCAATTTCAAATAGACTTACACCGGACATAGTTTTTATAAAGTTCAGATTAAATGTGAGTGACATCATAATATTGTTGAAAATTTCCTATCAAGTTTTAATACAATGTAGTACACTTTTATTCTTGAAAAGGTGTAAGATTAGGTGGCACTTAGTCTATGAACTTCTGAAATGACTTTAAAGATATATGTCAAAAATGTACCTCAACAAAGATCTGACTTTTCATCTCATTTTCTAGAATTTTGATATATGTTTACCAAGGTGAATTATCATAGAAGTTTGCCTTGGGATTTTCTTTTAAATAATTGATTAAATTTATTTTTCAGATACCTACCAAACATTCTTGTCATCACAAGCAAAATTCTTTCTTATATTTGTAAATATATAATATACATTACATATTTATAAATATTTCCTTTGCCAGTCTGCTAAGGCCACCATGCTCCTGTGATCATAGTTTTCAAATTCTTTATACCTTACCATTATCAGTTCACCCTTCTTTATGTTAATAGTGTAATATAAAAATTACATTGGGAAGGGTTAGCAGATGAGATCAGGAGAGGGAACAAGTCATAGAGAATTTATTGCACTCCAAGTGGACAGGGTAAATTTTTCTAGTAAGTGATACACAGCTTTCAAATGCTTAAAAAAGTCAGTGATTAGATTAAGTTTATGATTTGGAAACTCCCTTCATGACACTACACATAGCTCTATTTTTGCCATACAATATCTGATGGATAAAATTTCCCTCAGGTAGAACAGCTTCTCATGCAAGATTAATGAAGAGATAATTTTTGTGCATTTCCCAGGGTTTACTTAAAATTCTTCTTGCTTTTCTCCATCTTATCAATAATCCACCAGCATTCAACAAGAGTTGACAATTGTGGGCAGAGTGTTGGACAAGACAGAGCCCAGAGAAGCTGGATGTGGTGGCATTTTTGGGAAAGTTCACCATCAATAAGAATCTATAGTATTTAGAATTAGAATTAAATTTTGAATTATACAATTGATAAACTGCACAATAATTTTAGAGCCTAGAAGTCTGAAACCTAAATAACTTTCTAACTGGCAGTAAACTGGAGACAGTTAATAATACATTAACCAAGACGCTACTAGTCTTATTAACATCTAAAAAGAGAATAAGAGATTTAAGGGTCATTAAAAATAAGAGTCAAGGAGTGTAGGATAAAGAAGGAATTTGACAGTTCTTATTTTTTATGAGAATGTCTTTCCTAGGCAGGTTGAGCAATTCTTTACCAGGCTATGTACCGTTGCACCAGCAGGCAGCAATGAAAGTCATTATCTTAATCATCTCCTAGTGTTCAATTTTTAATTCATTATTTTTTACTGTCACTTTGAGGGAGAATGCATTTGAAATATACTTTATCAATTATTTTTCTATTAAGTAATAATATGAAAGGCTAAAAAAGTATGTTTAAAATGACTTTCATTTTACACGTCATGTTACTTATACCTGTGAGGCTTGCTCTGAGAACTCTCACAATAGCAAAGAGCTTGGGAGTACAGACCCTAAAGCCTGTTCTTGTCTTGCCAGCTCATTCTGGGTGACATAACACTCACGTGTTATGGTTTATATGTAGGTGTCTCCTCCAATGTCACAGATGCTCATAGATGGGGCTTTGGGGAGATAGCTGGATCATGAATATGAGATATTCTTCATTAGATTAGTCTATGGATGGGTTTGGAGCTGGGTGTGATGTTGGAAAGTGAAGCCTGATGAGAGGAAGTAGGTCACTGGAGTCATGGCTTTGAAGAGTGTATCTTCCTCCCTCCTCCCTCTATCTCTTTCTCTGCTTCCTGCCTGCCTTGCCAGGAACTGTTTCTTCTCTGTGATGCCCCTTTGCCATGCTGCCCTGCCTTAGAGCCATCCACCTATGGATGGAAACTTCTACAAACTATGAGCCACAAAAATCTTTCCTCCTTTATATTGTTGGTATTGGATATTGTGTGTCAATGATGATAAAGTAACTAAGACACCAAGTGGCAGAGTGCCATTTTGATGTTATTAAAACTCATAAGGCACTAACAACATTCCAGGTGAGTGTGAGATATTTCACTTATGTTGATTTAATCCACCAGGCAGTCCTATAAGATGTGTGTATCCTCATTCTCAGATGAGGTGCTTGAGGTATACGGACAGCTGGAACTCACACTGCCTGGCTCAAAACTCTTTGCTGACTTTTACAGAAAGTAAACTCTAATACCCAGCACAATGCTCAAAGAAGAGGGCATACATTTGCAAACAAAAACCCATTTTAGAGATGTATACAAGACAGAAGTGATAGCTTTCTTCTTTTTAACAATACACAGTGACCTAGATGTTTGAAAGAGGATAGCATAATCTGAATTATTTGCTTTTCATATTACTTGACTATGATAATTTTTTTCCAAGTGTCTGTATCTCTTTGTATGTTTTATTTCTGTTTCATAATTGTGAAAGTTAGAACCATTTATTTTTATATTTTGTTTGCTCTTGTATGTCAGCCATTAGTACAATAAAATGCTAATCTTACAGTTGAAAGTTATGATTAATAATCTTCATTGTTCTCAGATTATGTCTGAGAAGTTGGCTAGTGTTATCAAAGTTGCTCTACGTTCACTACTGTAGTGGAAGGTAAGCTGTTTATGCTTATGCAACTAATAACATTTACTTAATAAAAATTGATAAATCCCATAAATTAAATTTTAAATAAATTTTAATTAAGTCTAAAATATAAACAGTTTATATGTGCTTGAGACTTTATGTGACTTTACCTGCATACAAATTTGTATATCCTACCAAATAGGACACCAGAATTTATTTTATTTAGCTTAGTGTAATTTTGTATCCACTTAGCATTATTTCCTCAACCTACCTTAAAAATTCTGGACTGGGAAATTTGGTGCTATCTCTGTGGGGAAAAACTAGGTTTTTGTCCTTGTCTATGTTACATATGAAAATAAATTACAGAGACCTTGAGAAATACTGTATTTAGTATTCTCAAGTTTATTATATTTTGAAGAAAGTTTATAACAATTCTGAGACAAAAGAGCTGCATTGTAACTCATTCCAAGGAGCCCCTACTAATGGCTTTGCAGTGAGACAAGTCTAATTGAAAGGCAAGAAGAAGCACACTCTAGTTGTGTGGCTTATTCAAGTTCCTCTGGTACTTAACTTCAGTTTTTCATTTTTAAAATGAGCAAGTGACATTTGACTTGTGAGAGTTTAATGAGATGATGTGTTTAAAGTTTCCAGTATAGGCTACTGTATTTAGTAGGTGCTTAATAAACAAGATATTTTAATTCCATGAATTTGGCCCTATCAATTTTTCCAAGTGGAAGAGACTAGAAATGTAATTTTTAGGAGGCAAATCATAGATGTTTGGATGCAACTGTGAAAGAAATTCACAGTAGACCAGAGGTAGGACCTTGAGTACCAGTGATACTACCAGATGTGCAGACTGTACATGACTTAAGATGAGCTGAGTTACTATATAAAAAATTTAAAGGCTGGGGATTTAGCTCAGTGGTGCCACCACCTGCCTCACAAGAGCAAGGTCCTGAGTTCCATCCTGGTACCCCCTCCCCCCACAAAAATTTAAATGACTCTAAGAAGGTTTAGGAATGAAACTGGGATTGCCAAATAGTATCCTTTTTAGAATTTTTGAAGAAAACCTTTATGAGAAATGTACAAAAATGATACAGAAAATATCTTGGAGTACGATAGACGAGATTGAGTCCTGATTGTACAGTTTATTATTTATTTATTTATTTTTTCCAATGCAGTATAAATTTATTTCCTGTTTATATATCATTTAGGGTCAGTATCAGATTGATGGTGATTCTCTTCTTGTGGGGATTTAGGGTCTTAAGCTCCTTCTCCCTTATGGTTCTACTATCCCCTTGGGTCTCTAGCCAGTGAAAGGGAGAGTGGAGGAGACACACTTGTTTCTAAAAGCATTGCTCGGAAGTAGCACACCACACTTCCTCTCCTATTCTAGGGAAAACAAAAAAGTATTGTAGCATTTCAGAAAGGGGAAATAATACAAGAGACCAGATACAAACTGTTTGAAGGGATGAAGAGCAAAATATAGTTCTTGAGTTTACCCAGAGATTTCTTTTTTTTTTTTTTAGCATAGGTAAGATATTTTACTGAAAAGACAAATTGTTTTCTTGTATCATAAATAAAAAGAAAGAATATTAGGCATTATGTCCCACTCAACAAATGGAATGCATATACAAGTGTGGTTAACAAGCGATTGTCTCATTGTTATTTAAATAAGTTCATAAAACTCTAATCTATGAACAAAAAATTCCATATTCTCTACTATAGACTATAAGAATCAAGTATTACATCTGACTATAACTTCAAAACAATAAATTAAAATTAGCTTCCAAACAACTCTGAAATGGTTAATTCTATCCAGTCTGGTAGCAAGTTTTTCCAAGCATTAAATGGCAACATAAGCAAAATGCACAGTTGAAAAATGAGCATCAGACCCCTTCTTCTTCATACATCGTAAGAGGATTGATATACTCAAAACCTGCAAATTCATATCCATCAAGCTCCCTCACGATGTCATTATCATCTGGGGTGAGCTGGACAGGTTGGTTAGTAAATCCAGGATCAAAGTTGTCCAAACCAAATCCCTCATCAATATTTGGTTTAAATGGAGGCACTACCTGCTTTTGCCCCATCATGTCCCAGTCCACATTTTGAAAGAATGGATGCTCCTGAACATCAGCAAAGCCCCTGTGAGGATGACAACCCAGTCTTTCTTTTGGGTTCCTGTTCAGAAAACCTTCTAGGATACTTGCAGCTTGTACAGACAGACAATGAGGTATGAAAATGTCTCTTTCCAAAATTACTTGGAAGAGATTCTTGATTGAGTCTTCATAAAGGTTATCAGAGCACTCATCAAGATGGAATGGAGACTCTCTGATCATCATCATATACATCAGAACACCAGGAGACCACCAGTCCACACTGAAACTATAATCTTCCTGTCTTATAATTTCTGGGGCCATGAAATTAGAAGTCCCACAGAAAGTGTGGGTCGTGTCTCCTGGCTGTAAGCAATAATCGGTGAGTTTAATGTGCCCTTCTGAGTCCAGTAATACATTTTCCATTTTTAAATTTCTGTGAATTATTCCTTGATGATGAAGAAAATTGACTGCTAAACTGATTTCTGCAGAGTAAAACCTGGCATGTTCTTCAGGAAGTGTGCTTTGTTGCTGCACATGAAACAGTAGATCTTCCCCACTGACATAGTCTAGAACAAGGAACAGTCTGCTTTCTGTCTGGAAGCAAGCGTGCAGTGCAACTAGAAAGGGACAATTGGATGTCTGCTGTAGAACGCACCTCTCTCTCTGTACCCAATGAATGTAGAAATGCTCTTTTTTTCACTGCTTTTATGGCATACCTGCGATCTGATTTTTTCAGTTGGCCTATTTTCCCATAACTTCCTCTGCCAATCATGTGGAGCAAGTCAAAGTCCTCAAGACCTAGATCAGATGACGTTTGCCACCTTCCCTGGTGTTCCCTGCCTCATTCTCTTCATCAACTTGTTCTAAAGCCTCATGAGTTGAAAGGTTATGTGGGATTGCTGTGTGTGCAGGGTCTGAAGCCATGGATGATGGATCAACTGGCACCATGGGCTCTGATGGTAAAGAAACCCGCCCACATTCAATTGTGACAAGTTTGTGGCACTTCTTGTGAACCAAGAGTTTACAGTTGGTGCACTTGTACACCTAGAGGCCAAGTCCCCCTACAAGGTCTGTGCAGACAGCACAGTGAGCTACCTGCTGAAGTGTTTGGCCTGAAAAGTGTGGCCATTCATGTAATACAGCTTTCTCCAGTGGCCTGCAGCTCTGTGGTGGATGGATTTCTCTCCTTCTGGACAAGGCACTTTAGGATGTTCTGGTATACAAGGCGGTGAATGAGTTAAGAGCTCAGACTCTTTCTTTAGCTCAGAAACCCTAATGGCCCCTTCTAACTCCAACTGAGGTGACACAGTATATGGGTCTCCTCCCTCCTCTACCCAGTGTGTGGTGAAGAGCTGTTTATTGTCCAAACACCACAGATCTCGATCTTTATCACACAGGCCCTCAAAATGGATGGAATTCTCAAGAGGCCTTGTCATGATGTCTCTTCCCAAAATCAGGGCCAATCGGGTAGTGGTGTGGGTGGTGGAGGTGCCTGGGAAGAAGGGACCATAGATGGGTTGGCTTCCCAGGGAAACAGACAGGCAGAGCTCAGAGAATGAGAGCGGCCTGACTGCCTGCAGGGACCACAGTGGCCGGGATTCTGCAAGGCTCTCTGTGAAGCTGTTTCCAATAGTGGTGGCCAGGCCTAGATGAATGTACACCAGGCTTCTCAGTATCACTCAAGGGCCAGTGGCTGTGATTTCAGTCTCCCTCACTGGACTTTGACTCTAGGTTTTCTGTGCCTGGCTCCGTGAAGACCTGCCTAGAGCTACTGGGTGTTTCTGGGCCTGGTTATACTTGCCCCATGCTCTTCCCAGTTTCTGTGCCATTGGTATTTGGGCTTAGGGAGACTTCACTGTGGTACCTTGATTTTGGTAGGTCACTGATGGTCACTCCTGGGGAGACTGTCCCTGGGGTGTCTGTGACAGTCATGTGGCGTCTGGATGGAGTCAGCCATCTTCTTAATCATTCACAGATACTTTCTCTACCTGGGGTCCTGAGGCTGTGACCTCTTGAAGTGGAGAAGCAGCTCAGCATGTTCGCTGTTGGCCATCTCCAGCCAAGTGAGCTTGGGAGACAGCTGTTACCAGATTGTGACACCCATTAACAAGGGTTCCAAGTTCTGTTTGGAGATGTTGCCAAGGAAGTGAGCTCGTGTCTTGAGGGTTCAATAACCTGAGTCTCCATGTACTAGAAAAGCCTATAGCCCTGTAGGGATAGAGACCCCTAGGCAGGGAGAGATGAGTCCCTTTCCAAAGGAGTTCAGCCAGCTGGCAGAACAGGCTTAACCACCCATAAAAAGCTGACAGTCTGCTGAGGTTGCACCTCCTTTCCACGTTGTACCCTCCAAAGCTTGGTTTGCTAAGATCAAAAGGAAAAAGAACCTTGGCTCTAAGATGTAAAGGGCCCCTGAAAAGATCCTTCCCTGTTGTCCCTAGTAATGAGCTAAGTTAATCATTAACCAATCAAGTAGGGGCGCCTTCAGCCCAGAGGCAAGATAGGGTCCAACTACTATAAAACCAGCATCTTGAGCCCCCCTGCAATGGTGGCTCCATTTCAGGCACCCCTGCCTTTCTCTCTGTGAGAAGGCAGCTGTACTCTTGCACGCTTTCTGAATAAAAGTACAACTTTGTTTCTACAGTTTCAGTCTCTATCTGATTCTTCACAACCTTCTGCATCATTGGGAGAGTCAGGCTGGGGACTGTGGGGACTCTCCCCTTGTCTCCACCTGTGACAGCCATATTTTTCATACTAAATAAATCAGTGGCCACTTATTTTGTTATTTTTATCTAAGTATCTATGAATATTTTTATCTATTTATCACCTATCTGTTAGTTTTTCACTTTTGCATTACTGGGGCTTGTACTCTGCATCTCCTCAGTGAACTATATCCTCAGACATTTTACTTCAGATACCCACTAAGGGTCTCATTAACTCACCAAATTGGTCAGGCTGGACTCCACCATGTGACTTTCTTACCTCAGCTTTCCAGAGTGCTGGCACTGCAGTCACACACCATCCTGCCTGATTCAGTGTGCAACTACAGTGGTCTGGTGTGCCTTTATTGTAGAGATTTTCTTCACTTTTCCAATGGGTTTCCATTTTTATCAAGCAGCCTGAGAGAGGCTCTCTTTCTGTTGCTCACTTCTGCTCTATCTTCTGGAGCTCAGAACAATGTCCTTTATGACCCCCTGCACCTCTGTGCTGTGGATCCTAATACTGTCTCAGTGCAGCCACTGGGGTGGGAGAGAGTTGTGCTGCTGGCACCCACACAGCTCACCTCCATGGCACTGGAGGGGGGGGCCTCTGCTCCTCCAGTTTTTTGCTGTTTTGCACTGTGAAGTACATCTGAGGATTTTATGTGGCTATGGTGTCCCTAGGCCTACTCTAGAAAGTTGTATAACACATTTCTTCTATGTGAGGGTCAACCTGTTACCAGCAACACTGAGCTATTAAAATCTTGATTTTAGGATCTGCAAAGAGGTGAACCTGAAGAAAATAGCTTGTACAGGACAGTCTCCTTTGGAGCACCGCTTGTTTACCCTTCATGTCTGTGCGGCCAGCTGGGAGCAGCAGTGTTTATCAGGAAGAGAGTATCAGCTCACGTGTTGCCAGTAAATTGTTAACTTCTTCCAGATGTGATGGAGTATGCTTGTAATCCCAGCAATGGGAGACTGAGGATATGCATTTGAAGTCAGCCTCGGCTACGTACTGTGTTCAAGGCCAGCCCAAACTACATAGCAAGATCCTGCGCATGGGGCTGGTGTAGCTTCTGCACCTTCATCACAGGGGCTCTCTGATGTCCAAGAGGAGGCAGCACAGCTCCTTGTCCTCCTCTCACTCCCAGATCCTGATGTCTTCACAGAAATCAGCATCCTGGTTCAATTATCACTGCATAACAAACCATCTCAGAATATAAAGACCTCAAATATCTTCAATATTAGGGACCATGAGTCTGGTTGCATCATGGCTTCTTCAGCTGACCCTGCCTGCATCATTCTTGGAGCAACATTCTATTAATGGACATTCTCAGTAGTATCCCTTGAAAGAACATCTACAAGACACTGATGGATACCATCGCTGCTGTGCATGATGAGAGGCACAAATCTTTCTTGCTGAGATCAGAAATATGGCAAAGATTTCTCACAAGTTGTCTTCAATATCACAGTAGAAGTCGTAGCTATGCCTCAGAGACGAACCCAGCAGCCGCTGGATGCCGAGGCCTGAGCACTTGTGTGTAGTGGCAGGAGTGCCATGGACTCCCACTGCAGCCAGTGTGTGCATCGGGGGGCCAGTAACTTCCGGTGCATGTCTGGCATTCGTTGCCCCCTCTCAGCCATGACTCCAGTCCCTGAAGGTCATGAACAAAAAGCTGGAGGAGGGTGTAGAGCCCAGCGGTCCTAGTGGCAGTAAAGAAGTCACTGAGACAGAGAGTGCTGGATGAGCTCAAGCGCTACTACCACGGCTTCCATCTGCTGTGGGAAAGTTAGGTTTTGGTAACTTGATAATTACAGTAGTATGTTGGTTCATGGACTTAACTCTTTCCACAATTTTGGTTGCCAACTGAATTGGAGGGTGACTGTGCAGTTGGGTAGCATTTCTGGGGGCAGGACCTGTGCGAGCTCCAGGCTGCTACACATCACCTTGCCCTTGGGGGGCACTTTCGCCCTGCTGCTCCCTTGGGGCCACCCATCATGCTTGTAGCCTAGGGGGAGCACCATGACCCCAACTTTACATCCTCCTCCTCCTCCTCCTCCCAGCATGGAGAGCAGCACAAGCTACAGAAGGAGTGGCAGTGGTGGTGCATGGCCCAGGGGGCACCCAGATGGCTCCATGCTGTGGGCCGAGCACAGAGCACCTGCCTAGTGGGGAGCCTCAATGTACGGGTGGGTGGGCAGGCGTGGCCTCCAGATGGCTGCCCCCAGGGTCGGCCCTCCTCGGGTGCCAACATGCCCCTTTGTCCGCGGCCGCCACGCTCGGCCTCGGGAGCTGCAGGGTCATGGGCACCAGGTCCCAGCACCACTGCACAGCCCATGGGAGTGCTGCCTCCTCCCTGATTGTACAATTTAAATTTTAAGCTCTTCTTTACCTGTAAAATGGGAATAATATTAATAACTATCCCAGAATTTTGGAGATTAAGTGAGATAATGTAATTAAACCAGAGGATGGAGTAAAACCTGATATATTGTTTCAAGAACTACTTGCTTTACTTTTTATTTGAAATATCTATCTGGATGTTTAATTTATTAAAAAGTAGAAGGATTTAAGATGTGCCCTGTACAGGATCCTAATAATTGCAATGAACATAAACAAAGTATTTCATGATCATGAGCTAAGATTAATAATATCAACAAAAATGAAAATTGAGAAAGAGGAAATAGCATCTATACAGATATCATTGTTTGAGAATTGAAGCCCACTTAGGGAGCAGAGTCACCTCAATAAAAGTGCAGCAGACTGCATCAGTTGAAGTGAGAAAAGACCTAAACAAGACTCAAAACCAGATTTCCAGATCAGCAAAGGCAACTGCAAGAGGTAATGCGATGGAACAATCTGAAGCTCAACAACCTGGACTCCCTGAACTGGCAACAAAAGAGGATCTGAAAAAAATAAAATCAGAAATAATTTCTCAGATAACAGAAATTGTGTCCATAGTGAAAGACATGATTAATAACACTAGAAGAGACACATTTAAAAAAAAGAGGAGCTCAGAAACATGATGAAATAGAATCCATAAAATAGATTCAAACAGATATATAGAAAATTAAAAACTCCATTAAAAGTTTATGCATCAGAATGAGCCAATGTGAAGACAGAATATCAGATATAAAAGACAGGATTGTGATTAGTGACCAGGAAATGAAAGATTTCTTAAAAATAACAAGGAACCATGAGAAATAAATCCAGCAGCTGCTTGATGATGCAAAGAAGAATAACATAAGACTGATCAGAGTCAATGAAGAAAAAAGAGATAGTGCAAGCAACATAAAAAGAAACTGTTCACAGAAGTAATGGCAAAATCCTAGGAAAAGACAATGAGAATCACAACACCATGAAGCCCAGCAGAATAAATCTATCAGGCAAGACAAGAAGTTAAATGGAAAGGAGGAGAATCCAACAGCAGGAAAAGGCCACGAGAAGGATAAGTCAATACATATCAATTATAACCATGAATGTTAATGGTCTCAATTCACCAATCAAAAGAAATAGACTGGCAGAATAGGTCAAGAAGCAAGATCTAACCCTATGCTCATATAAAAAACACACATAATTCAAAAAGGAGCTCATAGACGAAGTTAAGGGGTGAAAAACAATACTCCATGTGACAGGAAAAAAGGAATAACCATCCTATTGCAGATAAAATGAATTTCAAACCAACACTAATTAACAGAGACAAAGACAGGTACTACATCCTTGTAAAGGGAACAATCCAAGAGGAGGAGATGACAGTCATAAATATCTTTGCACCAAACACTAGAGTGCCCAACTATATGAAACAAATATTAACAGATGTGAAAGGTCAAATAAGCACTACTACAATAGTAGTGGGGTACCTCAATACCCACTGTCACAAATAGACACATCAACTAGACAAAAAATAAAAAATGAAATACTAGAACTCAACCAAACTCTTGAACAAATGTACTTAACAGATGTTTACAAAGTGTGCCACCCCAAAAAATCAGAGTACACATTCTTTTCAGCTGCACATGAGTTGTTCCCTAAAATAGACCACATACTTGCTCACAAAACTTGTTTAAGTAAATGGAAAGGAGTTGAAGTTATCTCCTGCATATTATCAGATCATAGTGCAATGAAAATGGAGATCAATACAAAAGAAACCACAAGAAATTCATAAACACATGGAAATTGAAAAACATACTCCTGAACTACCAATGGGTCACAGAGAAAATTAAGGAAGAAATTAGAAGTTTTCTACAATTAAATGACAATACCAATACAACATATTGGAATCTATGGGACACAATGCAAGCAGTCTTGACAGGGAAAATCATAGCAGTGAATATTCATATTAGGAAAACAGAGTGAGCTCAAATAAACAACCTATTGCTGAATGTCAAGTTTCTAGAAAAAGAATAGCAGGACAAACTCAAAGCTCATACAAGAGAGGAAATTATAAAGATCAGAGCAGAAATCACTGCAATGGTGACTAAGAGTATAATAAAAAAAATCAATGAAATAACCAGTTGGTTCTTCAAAAGAATAAACAAAATTGACACACTCTTAGCCAACCTTAGCTAAAGAGAAAATAAAAAAAAAATCATACCACAGAGATATATGCACACCCATGTTTATAGTGGGACAGTTTGTAGTAGCTAAAACTTGGAAACAGCCCAATTCCCCATCCACTAGAGAATGGATAAAGAAAATTTTTTTTAATGAAATGGAGTACTACTCAGCCATAAAAAATGAGAAACTAGAGACAATTATAGGTAAATGGATGAACAATGAGTCCATACTCTTAAGTGAAATAAATAGGACACGTGTAAATACCAAATAGTTTCTCTGGTGTAAAAAACTTAAAGTGTAAATAAGGATCAAAATGTATAATTGATAATATGAAATAGGAAGAAAATTTCTAAGGGAGTA
This sequence comes from Heterocephalus glaber, assembly GCF_000247695.1. The sequence continues at coordinate 24,551 of NW_004624840.1, forward strand.
GGGGAAGTGAGAGGGGTAGGGGAAAGGAAAGAAGGGAAAAGAAAAAAATATGAGAAAAGGAAAAAATGGAAGCAAAGTCATTGTAAATAGGGAAGGGTACAGGGGTTGAAGGGAAGGCAGGGGAATGGGGAAAAAATAAGAACCAAGACACAAATGTAAAAGTACAAGATCCCAATGATGAATCCCAATGACCCAAACTCATGCAATTAGGAATGAAAAGGGTGAAATTACAATGGACCCAGCAGAATTACAGAGGATCATCAATACCTACTTCAAGAAGCTATATGCAAATAAGATAGAAAACACGGAAAAAATGGACAGATTCCTAGATACATATGAATTACCAAAGTTGAATGAAGAAGACCTAAAAATTCTAAACAAGCCAATATCAATCAATGAAATTGAAAATGTAATTAAAAATTTACCAATGAAGAAAAGGCTGGGCCCTGATGTCTTCACTGCTGAATTCTATAAGACATTTAGAGAAGAACTATTGCCACTACTGTGTAAACTCTTCAGTGAAATTGAAAAGAAAGTAATACTCCCAAATTCATTCCTGGAAGCAAGCATCACCTTGATCCCCAAAGCAGAGAAAGACCCAACCAA
>NW_004624840.1:45500-95727 GCF_000247695.1 Heterocephalus glaber
GAGGAATACTTTATTATTATTATTATTATTATTATTATTATTATTATTGTCTTTTTAAATGAAGCACAAAGATGACGCTAACTTTTTCACTAAATAAAGATGGAACAAATTTGAAATTATCAACAATATTGGTTACCAGTGAATAGTTCAACACTTATTGAACAGTTACTATACTGTTTTCTGAAAGAATAAGCAAAAATAGATGAATTGGGCTTTCTACTCAAAGAGTTAAAACCTACTATGCAAAAATAATTAAGAGATAACAGTTTGGGGATTTAATTTGCTGATCCTTTCATGTTCATTGAAGCTGTGAGCCTACTTACTACTCACTACTTACATGATACTGTGGCTTAGATATATTGTAAATTGTCCTCCCAAAGTTGCATGTGTTTGGATCATGAAGGTGCTATGCTTATCAGTAGATTCATCTACTGATTCCTGAATGTGCTATTAGGAGGAGGGCCCTGGTGGAGGAGGGTCACTGGGGGTGTGACCTGGAAGGGTGTATTCTTGTCCCAGCCCTTCACTTTTCTCTGCTTCCTGGATGCCATCAGATGAGTAGCTTCCCTCCACCTGGCCCTTCCACCATGCATTTCTGCCTTGGAGCCAGCTGGCTTTGACTGAACCAACTGCAAACTGTGAGCCAAATGAACCTCTCCTCCTTTAAGCTGTGGATGTTGGATATTGTTTCTCAGCCATAAGGAATGTGAGGAATACATAAGGGTAAAAAATTCTGCTCTCCTTGCCCACAAAGCACCAAATACAGAATATTTTCCATTCATGGGTTTCTTCAGATGCCTACCGATAGACATTGCTGTAATTTTTATTGAGAGACTTTTCTGATGTTCTTGCTGGTAGACCTTACTGTTATTTTGTCTTTTCTTGCCCTATGTCCTATTTCCCTTGCATTATTCAGGAGATTAGATTTTTTAAACAAGAATAATATCTACCTCACAGATAAGGCTAAGTACAAAGTAACAAGAAGGGTCATTCATGTGTATGACCTTCTTTGCACAGTATTTATTCCTATAGATGTTCCATACATATCACTTGTTTATTACCATGGAGAGGATACCAAGAATTGCAAATTATATAAGTTTACAGGTTCTATAATATAATCCTTTCAATGCAAATGTGCTCTAAGACTGAGTAGCTAATTCACTAATTTGTTTGTAGGGACTATGGTGTATTTATAATGATATGTGTGGCCACAGTTTACATTATGCCTGGTTTCTACTATTTGGAAGAGGAACATATTGCACAAGAGAGAACAAAGAGTAAATTTGATTGGCAGAAATGGGTAAATTCAAATACAGGAACATCTGCTGTCCATTCCAATGTCTAGCAGATAGGAGACTTGGAAAAGAGTCTGGCAACACCACTGGACTTTTATGCCTAGCATTGAATTCTTCAATAGTATCAATCAGGAGCAGTGGTGTTTTGAGAGGGGGCCCAGCTGAATTCAGAAGCCTCCTTTAAGTTTTAAAAATATTATTACATGGAGGATGGATTAGGATGTTTGGTCTGTTTCTGACACTGCCATTAGTATTAATATATTTGGTTCTACTCTTTTCTCTTAGACTATTTTAAAAAGCACAAGCATCTCCACAGAAATTATTATTTTCCATGAACCCTAAAAGATATAAAACATAGGATTGAAAATACAATTGGATAAACTTACAATAGAAAGATTATTTTCATGTAACTGTATTTAATGAATGAAATGGAAATGAGAACAAAATAATTTTAGCCAAATATTGAGAGCTTCAAATTACTATCATCTATCTATCTATCTATCTATCTATTTATCATCTATCTATCTATCATCTATCTGTATCTATCTACATAGAAAAGATAAGATTGGATGCTTGAAATTATAGTTTGTATGTCACAACTGCAAAATATTAGAAATTCACAGTTTAGCCTACAACACACATACACATCTATATAGAGAGATGGCTATTAAAAGACTTTCTGTGGCCAGTTACTTCATTTGTCTTTATTTACATGATTTATTCCTGCAGTTATATTTTTGTCAAAGCATGACCTTCGTAAAGAGTGCTACAAAGCTAATCATATTAACATTGCAGGTATGTCAAACCTTACTGGTAGCCCCAGTCAATTGCTTCAACATAGATTTTAGCACACATCTCTTTCATATATTATTGCTTCTTCTAATTAAAAATTTGTCTCTGATGAGTTCCAGATCACACAAAGAATACAGCTTATTGCAACCAGCCACATCATGCACTACAAAGCTGAATGAGTTAAAGTTGCTCTCTCCATGCCCCATCTTCCTCCAGCCTCAACCGGAAGGCACCTGGAATCTGTGTGCAATTTCCCTTCTGGGGCACCATATCTCACATGCTGATACCTAGCCTGCCTGCTCCCTTCTGTCTTTCTTCTGCTGTCTTTTATTTCTACTTTTGCCTTGCTTTTCCCAGTTGCTTCCACTCCTGTGACTCACTGAACCTTTGCTCTGTTAGGGTGACAGAATGAGGCAGTTCACTTCCCCCTTCATTCTCATGGGAGTCTGATTTGACTACAATGACTTCAGAAAAAAAATAGTAGAGACAAATCACCTCCTTGCCCACCCTTCCATTTTAGTATTTCTTCTTTTTTCTTATCTGACCACTCAAATACAGCTCATGGATGCCCCCTGGAGGGATTTTTCTTCACAGACCACAGCATTATTCTGGCTCCCACATCAGACTAATTCATTAAGGCCAATAGATTCTTGCCAGGGCACAGTTTCTGTGGTACTACACATTTCTCATCTGGGACTTATGGTCCCTCTTACCTATTTTATTTCTCTTTGCACTGACTCTTATTTCTGACTATTGGACTCTGTATTTTTCCTAAGTTGTCTATTTTGATTGATTTTCTCAAGATCACTACCCTCCAGGTCAAGACTTTCCCTGTCTCTCTCTCTGGGCATCTTCCAGCCCCTACTCTGATCACCAGAGCCCTCCTGGCACCTGCTACTTCTGGCTCTTTCTTCTGCTGGTGGCTCTTCCCTCCTTGGCTGTGCCTTGTTGTTGACAGATCTCATGTTTGATCAAAGTAATAATATGTGTTAAATTGCTTTTAGGCTTTATGATATTTTCTTATGTAATTAATTCATTTAATTTTTAAGACACCATTGAGAAATGAGATTGTGAGTTTTGTTTCCATTTAGTACACTGAAATCTGAACCAGGAGAAATGTGCCTGGCTTTGCTAGGATTATTTAGTTCACCTGTGGTCCCAGGTCCAGAACATCTGGTTCCTGGCTGTATTTGCTCCCCTGTACCACATGTTACTTGTTCTCTGTGCCTTCCTTCCTGCTTTCTGGAGTAAGAGCCTAAAAACAAAGCTTTTTTGGGGTCCCACATGAAGTCCAGTTTGGGCATTAAAAAAGATGCAGTCTTCTCCAGAAGTCCTTTACTTTTTATCTAAAGAAAATGCTCATCAAAATTTCTGCAAGGTTTTCTTCTTGTATTTTTGTTTTTTGCATATGTCATAATTATATATTGATCTCCCCCAAACCATATCCCTCTAGGTTAGTAAGCATAGAAATGTCAGTGGCAGCTCCTACATACTCTTATCTAGACTTTTCAGGATCTTTCCTCAATCATTATTATTAATATGTCAAACTAGGACTTCAGTTCAACATGAATACTCTATTGCAGCAGCTTTCAATTAATTATGTTTATATTTCTCCCTTATAATCTTTTTACATTGCCACCTAAAACAATGGTTCATATGAACTATCATGAACTTTGGAACTTCCCAAGCTACTTAACGTCTCCCAGGCTTTGGTTTTCTGATCTGTAAAATAAAATAGAGGCCCTGGAACAGGTACAAGTTATGAGATCATGTAGACATAAAGTAAAACCCTAGCCTTGGCATTCTACTTTATAAGATGATGCTACTTTGTCCTATAAATTAAGTGAAAATACTTCCTCTATGCTACCATGGGATCCTACAATAATTTGTTTATTTGCTATTTATTGCAAGACCAAAAAGTGAAGGATTCTTTGACCTAGTGAGTAGAGATTATTCATGTTGGTCTTTCACACTGGGTAGTGTTGGACTTCACCAGTGTAGCCATTTGGACTTTGCCCTCAGACTATCAGGAGCTGAGGGTCTCAGTTTGCTGTCAAAATTTTAATCATTGCCACATGAAAGTGTCTCATTTTAAGAGGTCTTAAAATTCTTGAATTTTGCATGACATTTTGTTCCTAAAGGATTTTCAAAAATATTACTACATGTGATGTAATTTTTCATCATAAAAATGGTCTTTGATGGAGGAGAGACAACACAGTATTGTCACTATGTTCTCTGGTAGTTATAACACATCTAGTTGGTGGTATCCAGTACAGGGTCAAACAAATGTTTTTGCAATTTTCCAAGTGAATTGAGCTACTCAAGATAAAGACTGTGAGAGAAAGTATCTATTTTGGAAAAACAAGCACAGAATTACTTTCAATGAGAGATCCTTTCTGACATCCATAAAATTGTACCCTTGGTAACTCATTTTTATTTTCTCTGCTTTGTTTTTCTAAATATGTATTACCACTCTTTCACACTCTATTAAATATATTCTAATACTATATAAGGCATGATAAAACTATGGTGAAAGTTTAAATAAGAACTTAAAAAGATTTTATTATAGTAAACGACACTTTACCCTGAGTCGCCTTAAAAATACTCCTCCTCATTTTGAACACATTCATCCCATTGTTCTTGCCACTTTCTGAAACAGTTCTGGAAGTCTTTATTCATAATGTCTTTTCATGGCTGCCTCAATGACCTGAGCTGATTCAAAATCTTCCTGGCAATTTCTGTCAAATAAAAAGATTATAGTGTGTCCTTATCCATCCTATTCACTGGATCTGGCACCATGCAACTTCTGGCTCCTCCCTAAAGTCAAAATGACCATAAAAGGTAAATGTCTTGAATCTATTCAGGACATGGAGGCAGCCACAAAGACATTTATGAAAGAAAACTTCCAGAACTGCTTCATAAAGTTTCAGGAATGATGGGACAGCGTATTTGAAGTGAAAGGGAGTATTTTACAGGTGATTATTGGCAATGTCTCATTATGATTATATATATATAATTTTGTTGCTTGTTTTCTCTTTGTGAAAGTATATTCTCTGAAGTTAGAAACTTGGCATATCACACAGAAGCTGTTCCATGAATATTTATTTTCTGGATGCATAACCTATTCCAGGTAATTTATATAGCAGTGGATATTCTTAGGAAAATCAGGAGAGCTGAGATTCTTTCTGACATTGCTGTTTAGTAATTGCTGTAATTCACAAAAATGATGAAAATGGGGTCAAGTTTTCTGGGATTCAAACACAAATCAGAATCATCCAAAGAGTTTGTTAAATGAAGACTCCTGGAGTCCCTTCCTGGAATTCCTGACAGAGGTGGGCGGGTGCATTTTTCACAAGTTTCAGTTTCCTGGTGATGTTGATGTTACTAATCTTGGGACTACATTTTCAGAACTACTGGCCTAGATAATTTCTAAATTTCTATACATTTTGTGATTGAGAATAACAGATTGTATTATTCTATCAATAACTACCAACAGACTGCCAATAAAACTATGTGATATGTACTTTTGATAAAGAGCAACAAAACAGAACATGCTTAAAATATATTCATCAAGATCTTTTGTTCAGGTCTGAATAAAGCTTAATGTGAATTCAATGTTAACTTTGTTTTCTATTTGAATACATGATGGACTTGATTGGCTAGTGTTTACATTTTAGAAATTAATAGATATACATCATCAATCTGATTTGTAAATAAAGTTGTCATTTAACACAATAGTTTTATATAATAATGAGCCTAGTGATCTATGTGTCTGATTATCTAACCTGCCTTTTAAAATATTGGTCCTTAAGGCTGATGATAATGGAAATAACATGATTTATAAGTAAAATTTATATTATAACTCAGAATGTCAAAATTTCAAGAAAAATACATTTGATACATATAGCTTGTTTCTTGTCAGCATAGCACATGCAAATTTTTTGTTTTTCATCTATTATTCTGCTGTGTTCATTTGTTTTGAAGGAAATAATCCCATTTTCCTGTTTAATAAATATGAGGTAATCTCACTAATTACACTGAGATTAATGTGGACTTATGTGTATATACTCAAAAGTATACTTACATTGAGCATTTGACCTTTTGCATTATCAAAAGTTGGAATGTGCTAAAATCTAACATAGAGCATAAATCGAAAAGTAAAATAGTGTGCCTCTGAAAACTTTTATGTTTTATTTAGCTGCCATACGATAAGAATTTCTAGACAGCAAAACCATCTTAGGTAATAGAAATTAAACTAATTTTCTAAGCTCTGTGGACACCATTAGTTATATAACTTATTCTACTGACTGTAGATAGAACAAGTTATTCTCTTTTTTGGTGGGTTTTACTATGTTCGAAGACTAAAAAGAGTCAATATAAAAGATGTTTAAATGATTACAATACAAATTTAAAGCATTGAAAGAGACCCAAGAAATCTTGAATTAAAAAGTATCTTTTCTCTTAATAAGGTACTTCTTGAAAGGAATATTTAAAATACCTTTCTAAGGGTTTATTCATATATTTTAATCCTAAGAATTTTTACTTGAGCCTGAAAACTTGTTATCAAAGTTTCAAGAAAATATGTATTTTCGATTTACTTATCATTTTCAAAGTATCATATATTTTCTTTATAGTACATCAGAATTTATTGGGGAAAAGATCTCTCTTAAACTGTTTAGACATTTGCTTTTTTGTTTTCTTTGTGCATGAAAAAGCCAGGGTTATGGTTTTGTGGAATATTGAATGAAAAACACTGAATTGTAGTAATAGGTTCAGTCAAGGCAACGGCACTATTTTGCATGTGGCTCTGTATATTTACTGAAAGACTACATCTATTTTATATTGCATAGATATCAGCATTCTTATCTCTTGGATCATTACTTCTCATTACTCATTTCTTTCATGACACCTCTCAATGACCATCAAGAGCACCTTCCTGTGTCCTTCCCTCTCTACCCTCCATAAAATGCCAGCAGGAGAAATAAAACCACCCATATAAGTGCTTATGAACTTTCACCCCCTGAAATGAAAATACTTTCTTTGGTAATTTAATGTCTTAACAATACGCATGCTTCTGTTAGATTCTAAACCACCAAGCATGAACTGCATCTATGTATGTGCTGTGCAATTCCTGACTTACTGAAGGCGCTCAATCATAATAATTGTTAGCAAGTTTTTTCAAACCTCTCCTTCATGAGCCTCCTTTCTGGCAGTGAAGTTATATCAAACAGTCTTACTTAGAAGTACTGTCCTTGCTTCTGCTCTACAGAAATCCAGCTTGATTTTTGACCAGAAACTTATTTCAGTGTTTTCCCTGTTGCTAACTCTACTCTCTGGATACTTTCTTTGCTAGATACCTATCCCCAAAATCAGAATCAAAGAAAACTGGACTCACATACAATACCAGTACCCACTGTCAGTCTGTGTTAGTATTTGAGCCCACAGAGCAAGCATATATTCTATTAATAGGAACAATTTTGACATGTTTTCTAAGGAAGGGTAAGTGTTTTGGTTGGAGGCTGAATTGATTTGGTACTGAATCTCATTGTTATAGCTTCATTTTGGTCATGGGTTAAAGATAGAAATAATAACAATAACAAAAGTCCTTGTCCCAAAGTGCTCATAGGTATATATGTAGACATAGGCAAGTAATAATTTTTTGAGTACATGCTGCTAATTGTCCAGTGTACAGAGTTGGAAAATGTAGTGAATCCATGTAATGTGTAACAATTTTAACAGTATCTCTTTCAAAAGGCTGTTTTTAATTAAAATCAGAGTTAAAAAGAATAACTGAAAATTGTCATATATTTTTATTACAGGTTATGAAAGCTGTCACCACATAAGCAAATGGAAGAATTTCAACATTTGCTACTGTAATTAAAAAGAAAATTCTAAACCTCAACAGAACAAAATTTACTTTACTGAAGTAGTTGACCTGCTTAAAAATCCCAAGTCTGTTTGAGGAAATGTATTAGGAAATTAAAAGTTGTTGTCCTTCATTTTTTCCATGAAAACAATTTCTCAAAAGACTCTTGCAGTTATATGCACCTATGCCTTAGTTTACAAAGCTAGAATAACAGACAAACACACTCTTTCTCTGGTCATTTTTCCCTTTGGAATATTCTCTTTTGGGGATCCACCATTTCAGATAAACAATCTCAAAAATTGTTATTTAGAGCAAATAATCATTTTCCTGAAATTGCTAAGTTGAATTACCTCTGTTTTCATTGGATTGTTTTATATGTAATCCAAAATTCATGTGAAGTGGAGGAATAAGGTAGAGTTTTGGATAATTTAAACCAAAATGCCTTCCTATATCTTTCTTCAACCTATTCTGTGCCATATTTCTTCTACTTTTATAGATCTTGATTACTCACTAATTTGTTACTTCAGAATTTCCTTCATTAGCTTGTCAAGAGTGAGCAGAATCTATAATGTCATGACTCATCTTATTTTTCTGCTTGGTGCATTTTTATAGCTCACTTGCATTTGATGTATTAGCTTCCCATTGCAGGTCATTTTGCATTTTATTCCTGGGAAATTTTCTCAGCACTATATAAAATATATTTTTAAATTTTTTATTTACTATGAAGTTTCTGGGTAACCACTATCAAGCATCTATAGTATTTCTAGGAATTCATATATTAATATATTAATGATATTAATAAGGGTTCATTTTATAAAATAATTACTGTTGTTAACATCCTTACCCAGAAATCACCAGAAATTTTAAATTGACAAAGTGTTAACTTTAACATTCAAAGTTGTTTAATGGTATAGTAAAATGGTTCTGAGAATTATTAGATAAAAAGGAAGACTTTACAGTACAAAAATATTAATACATAAAAAATAAAAGCACCTAAATTCTTAATGATAGACTTTCAATCTTTTGTAGATTTATTTTGCTAGCTACTAATCATTCCATCTTCATTCCTCAATGTTATTAACAATCACAGCTAAAAAAGACAGTTTCTTGTGTAAGTTTCTACTTTCCTGGATTTCAATTTCTATATAGAAATTTTTATTTTATTTTTGAAAGTAAGACAAATGTTATTAGAAGTTTGAGATAAGGTTCATTTCCATCAGAAGGATTTATTTGCTGTGGGGACTCTTCACAAGGTAAGAAAAGGACATGATCCATGCTCTCAGAAAGTTTATGATCTACTGTAGAAGTAGACAATTGTAGAGTTAGACATATATCTGTATAAGGCATAATGTGTCTTAGGATGAGAGGAGTTCCAGGCATGAGATGAGACAGTCCCTGGTGCAGTCAGGCAATTGTGTGGCTGGAGAGTGTTGGAAAAGAACCTGTATGTCATAAAAGGCTCCCTGAGAAAGTAGTAAAAGGTGAATTTTCTTTCCTTACTTCCCTACTGTTATGGATAACATATATGTACAGTAGCTAATGAAGACAGTTTCTCCTATAAGCCTTATTGCCTTTGACTTAAAATTCTATGAAAACAATTCTGGTAGGGGGCAGAAGGCTAGGTGAAATCACCCAGACCAGGAGAAAGTATGTGGGATGGTTTTAATCCAAGAGAAAGAATGACTTTTAGCAATTAAAAGATCAAGACCAGGAGGACAGGATGAAGAGATGGAAGGAACCAGGGGGAGGGATGGAGGGATAAAGCCTGAACAGTGAAGGTCCTTTGATGACCTGGCAGGCACTTTAGATTTTAACCCAAGGGTCACAAGAAATCCTTGGTCGGTTTTAATCTGGGGTTCAGTAGCAGGCATATTTACAAAGATTACACTGACTGCAATGCAGAGGATGGATCAAAAGGATTTGTAGGGCAGAAAATCAGAGTAAGGGTAACTAGTTATGTCACCTTTTTAATAATTTATGTAGTCTATATTTTCATGGAAGTGTTGAAATTATCAAAGTACAATTGTTAGTTAAAAATGAATTACATTCACTTTGGTTTTTATGTTTAACAACAAAACAAAAAACTAAGGAGCAACCTAAATGTTTGACAATGGTTATTGGTTATATCAAATATGCTGCAGACATGCCAACTAGAATATCACAGAGTCATTAAAAATAATATATCAGAGTGTTAACGACCAGGAGAATGGCAAGTCGTATTATTAAGGGAAAGGCTGATTAAAAAGCAGTATTAAAGGCATGATTCATTGAATTTATAAAAAAATAAAAACCTCAAACTAAACAAAAGTGCTAAGCATATGTTTATACCAAAAACGTCAACATAATTGTCTCTGGGAAATGGATTTAAAAATAAAACTCCTCATTTTATCCTTGGTGCTCCTCCCCACCAATATTATTCCTATGGCCATACATTACTTTAATCACAAATATATATATATATATATATATATATATATATATTCTAAAATAAATTTTAAATGGTAAATTTGTTTAAATATGTTTGGAAAATTTGTAGTATTCAAATTATGTAATTCAAAAGGTACTCCAGATGCAGTTTATGACTTAGACAACTGCATTTGCCTCTTCTGTCCTTGTGGTAAGAACTTTGATGGAATCTTTTGATCTCTTAGGGATCTCCTTTCACTAAAGAGATAAATAATGATTACTAAGCTCATCATAGTCATTCCATTCCTCTTTGCCAGTTACCATGCCAGCTCACTTGTGGACAGGGAAGGCCATACATCAAAATCATGGCCCATGAAATAGAAAAAAGTCTACTGCATAAATCCTGGAGCAATATTCTTCACTGAGTAAAAAGTAAATAAACTTCATAATGAAAAGACATCTTTTCTTTTCCTTATTGTTTTGAAAGTGAATGTGATAACTGGAAGTACAACAGCTGTGCTGTAAACATTGCTGACAAGCATTAAGATGGATAGGAATCATACTGAGGATAACAGAAGGCAGACACAGAAAGACCTTGGATCCGCCAAAACATCAATGACCAACTAAACCAACAGAAACAGCCAACTGACTAGATCTTTTTATATGAGGAAAAAAACCCAAGCCAAACAAAACCAATCTCCTGTTGGTGTTAGCCACTGCCAATTCTCTTTTTATATTTAATTGTATCAAAGAGAAGAAAATATTCATTATTAAAAAATAAGCTCCACTAGCAACATCAGTTGTTGAGATTGTAACAACCATTTTCCTCTGATGCCATAAGAAGTTTTCTTATAAATAATTTGTGAAAGTGTGTTTGAGAAAAGAGAATATCTTAATTTACTTGTCATAAAACAGATACGACTAAGTTCTGTTTTCTCTAATGGTTCCTAAAATGCTATTTTCTTTGAGTTGAAACAAACTTGAGAGTTTAATTTTAGTTTATCAAGGGGCAGGAATTGGCTTTTAGCTGTCACCTGGATTTTGGTGCTGGAAGAAGCTGGATCATCAGAGGCAGCCCTGTGGGTTTTGGTGGCCTAAATTGGTTTCTGAAGGGCATGACCTGCCTGAGTTGCTCTGTTTCACTGCTAACCTTCATCTCAGGCTAGTGTGCTGCCTCTCCCAGGCCTTGAACCTTCAACTAAAATGAATACTACAAATACTTATTTTGAAACAATCAAAGGTGGAACTTGAGTGACCTTTCTCACCCTATGAATGAGTATTTATCTTTGATAATTTCTTGACAATTAAAAAAAAGTCCCACTATGTAGAAACTACAAAGTTACTTAACGGGGAGTCTAGTATTCCCCAGTATGGAGGTGACCCCAGATGTAGTGTTCTCTGAGGATGAGCCCATCACACAAGGGCAACAGCAGTGGTTGGGTTTCATGGAGTGATGGAAAGTTATGATAGAACCAGTGCTGTCCATATTTCTTGCCAGTTCCAATGTCCTGTGCTCTTTCTCACCCAAGGAAGTAAATATATTCTGCCTGATAAGAAAAACTTCAATGATTTTGTTGTATCAGGAAAGTCATTAAAGTCAAACATTTCAAAAGACATGAATCATGTTCTTTGAAAAGACTGTGGTGTAGAAAAAGTCATACATTACTGGAAGAACAAGCTTTACCAAGGTGATTGTAAGATTGCAAGATGGTTGATTTTGGTTGTCAGCTGAGCTAGATGAGGGCTCCTCCTGTAACTGTTTATTCTCATGTCTTCTGAAGGCACCAAGGCCATCCTTCTGCTGAAAGGGAATCCCAGGTAGTCTGGCATTTGATGAGAATGATTGGGTTCAGGAATGCCTGTTTGCAGAGGAGACTGGTCTATCAGCCTGTGGATTGAGTGTGAGAAGATACTCCTTCAGTGTGGTAGCCACCATCAAGTCAGCAAGGATCCCAGATGGAACCCCAAAAAAGAGGAAAGTAGATTTTTGCCTTGTCTGTATCAGAACTGGCACACTTTTGTTCTTCTACTTCAGCAAGTGAGAACTCTAGGTCTTTAAGCCTTGGACCTCTGGGATTTACACCAGCAGCCTCTGGGCTCTTTGGCTTTGTACACCATTGAGCTCCTTGATTATGGGCCCTTTGGATGTTGACTTAGCAATGCTAGTGGCTTCCCTCTTTTTCCAGCTTTCAGATGGCTTATTGTGGGGCTTCTCAGCTTCCATAATTAAGTGAGCCAATTCTCTGAATAAGTCTTTCTCTTCTACTGCTGTATGTATATACATTTTCTATCATTTCCCATTTTCTCTGAGCACTCTGACTGAAACAGTAATAGTAACTTTTGAAGTGAGGCAGAGTAACCAAATAATTATTCAGAGACCAGGTTAAATCATGGGTACATAATGTGAACAACTGTAAAAGAAGTGGCTTTCTGCTTCTCAGAGGTTCTTTTATAAGTTAAAAAAAAACCTTATCATTCTGAAATTGTTATTAGAACCAAAGTATAAAAAGTTTAGAGCAAATATTCACATTAATCTTTTTTCCAAAATCATCAGTTCTGGCAAAATAAAGTAACAAGGCTTTTTGTGTTAAAGCAAGCCAATTAGACACGTACACAGCTAAAGTACATTGAATAAATCATGTTTAATAATAGTACTTAATATCTTTCCCAAATACATAATGGGTAATTTCTGAAGAATAAGTGATTTCTGAAAAGAGGAACTAAACTGAAGCAAAAATAAGCATAGAATGATTTAGCTTCTTTATTATAAGCAATTTGAAAATATAACTAGTAACAGGAGAATCTAATTGTAATACAGAGAAAATTAAAATATCATCTCTTGGTAGAATGTCTAAAAGAAAATTGTTAAAAAATTTTAAAATATTTTGAAATTAAGGAAATCCATATATTTGTGACTTTAGATTTAATTTACTGTTTCAGCAGAAAAAAAAAAGGAGGAAGCTAAATTGAATGGCCTCTATTTTTGTGTCTTTTTAAAAATAATAAAATAGACTTTTTAATAACCACTGGATTTGAATATTGTTTTTAGTTGTAAAACATCCATTACTTAAGAGAAACAGTTGAGAAGGTACAAACTGCTAAACTTGACATGACTTTTGGTCTATAAGACTTTGATCTCTTCCAAAACAACAGTATACAAACTGAAAAATAAAGAATTCAGTTTCTATAAGTTAAAAAAATATATAATATTTCTACAGGTTAAAAATATTTGTTTTAAAATATCCAAGTGTAATCCTATTGTAAAAGATTACAACATACATTTCAACTATATCTGATGTGTGGCTTTCCATTTGTCTCTAACCAATTAATATGTAGGTTCACTGGGCTGCCAAACAGCTTAGCTGGTCATGGAGAAATGGTGATATCAGTTGACAGAAATAGTATGGATACCACGACATTCACCTATATGGGGTAAGACCCATTTTCACATCCCTGAAATACAAATGGCCGCTTTCTTCTCCACTTACATTGCTCTATACTAAAGCAGTGCTGTCCATGGAGAGTCCTTCAAACCAAACATTCCACTACTACAAATAACAATTCAAATTTAAAAAAACACACAGACAAAATCCATGCACCCATGATCCTTTGTAAATCCTAAAATGTAGAAATATTCTTAGTTTTAACCAGGAATTATATTGCAATGAACCAAAGGTATCTTTTAAAGTAATTTTAAGTATACTCTACATAAATAACTCAATATTGTTTGTGGACATAATTTAATCAATAATACATCATAATGTTAACCACTATTGTGATTTCAGAATTAGATTCTGGCTATAGAGGAAGCTTAATTATTAAGCAATACCTTCCTAAAAAGCTTCTGTATTTCTGATTGGTAAGAAAACAACAACAACAACAAAATCTCTCAATGAAATAACACTGAAGTTTGAGCTTGGGCTCCCTTTTTTGTGTTAAACATAATTAACTCTTCAGCATAAAATGATGAGACATATAGCCACATTAATAAATGATAGTTGTCTTCAAGAAAACTCTATGGGTAACTCTGGTGTTACAACTGTATATATCTTGGATCCAATCTGAGGATGAAATCCTGAAAATGTTTAGATGCACCAGTACCAAAAACATCTAGGGCTTTTCGATTCATTATAGCAAATCTTCCCTTGGTGAGCCTTAAAAGGAGCTTCCATTAAGATGGTCACAAGTTCTGAACTTCCATTACAGCTGCTTGGAAATAAATTGCAGTAGACATGGAGTAAATGATAGTATCTGCATGAGGAAAATACAGAACCTTCCCTGCTTGGATGCCTTTGAAATATACTGTCTCCACCAATTTGGAAGCTAAATACATGGAAATTGTTGTGCTTTTATAAAACATCATTGATATACATGCCAAAAATCCAGCTATAATAGCATATAGTTCACCATCCAGATTTCTGATCCAGCACAGGAAGCAACTAGTACCCTTGTATATACTAACAAAAGAGCCAAGAAAAGCTCCGAGCTGGAAGTTTTCTTTATTGTAGAATAGGGAAAGTAGCCAGGATGGCTGTGTAAACAGATGCCTAAATGCAGAGGGGATTCTGAGGTAGCACTGGATCAAGTATCCCACACTGAAAATTCTGGTAAAGCCTATAATGCAATAAGAGATGCAATTACTTCATGGTGTTTGGAACACCTGTGCCTTGATCCATGCTCACATATTGAATCCACAAATTTCTTGACTAGAGTGATTATATTCATTCTTCTCTGTTTTTCCTTATGTTCCTCTCTCTTTTGTTTCACTTTTGCATATGCTGCCTCTGGTGAATAAGAATGTGTGGGAATTTCTTCCTTCCCTACAATAATCCTAAGTGCTGAAAATGTAAATCCTTTCAAACCATCTTTGCACCTAATGGTATCTCACATGTGGTAGTACTCAGTAATCAAAAGCATTTCCTTAACCTTCTCTTAGTAGCAAGGAAATCACAGAGAGTTTCTCTGGTGAAGATTTTCTTATTATAAGCAATGGAAACAAAGTTGGCCATATAAATTGTGAGCAGCCCTCTCCTGCTTTTCCTTTCAATTAGAGTGGCTATGTAAGATTCTGGTAAAGTGGCACCAAAGCCAGGAGTCCATAGGTAGAATCTTCCAAGGATCTGCCTGAGAAGGCAAAAGAAAGTAATATAGAAGGCCCATTAGCAGTCAGCAATGAAGCAGATTGTAGGGTCTCAGGGAGTAGTTTGTATAAATAATAGTCAAATTTTCGTTTTCGGAGAACCGCTGCAATCAAGTACAGAGGAGCATAGACCTTCAGGGAGTCCTCCAGGGCGTCCCTAGTGACCTGCAGGAAGGGGACCAGGCAGGACGGGCTCCATGTGTGGCCGATCTCAGAGCAGTTCTGAGGGATGGACTTACTTGCTGAGGGCCGCCATTAAGAGAAGCATGGAGGGCCCGGGACGGGGGTGGGCCGGGGCTCTGGAGGGGGCGACACCGGCGACCAACAGCTTGCCTCGTCCCCGCTGGAAGCTAGACTTGAGGGATGGAGGGGGAAGGTCACTCGAGCCGGGTTACTCTGGGCCAAAGTCCTCAGATGTTCTATTTTTGTGTCTTTATAGAGCACATTAAAATTTAAAAGAACAGACCTGAGGACCAGTGGGATAGATTAGAAGATGCAGAAACGACTCCAGACATACTCAGCCACCTCACCTTTGACAAAGGAGCCAATCACTCTCATTGGAGGAAAGATAGCCTATCTAATAAATGGTGTTGGAAAAACTGGATTTCAACCTGCTAATGATTAAAACTAGACCCATACCTATCACCAGGCACTAAATTAAGATCGAAGTGGATTAAAGATCTAATATTAAAACAGAAACACTAAACTTGCTGGAAGATAAGTTAGGTAGAACTCTTGAAGACATTGGCATAGGAAAAGACTTTATGAACAAATCCTCAATAGGACGGGAACTAGCACGAAGAATCAACAACTGGGATCTCATCTTATTAAAAAGCTTCTGCACTGCAAGAGAAACCACCAACAGAGCTAAGAGAAAACCTATAGTGTGGGGAAAAAATTTTTAGCAGCTGTACCTCATACAAAGGACTGCTATCTGGAATATATAAAGAACTGAAAAAAATCAGACCCCCCAAATTCAAAGACTCAATTCAAAAATGGGCATCTAAAATGAACAGACATTTCTCAGACAAAGAAGTAAAAGCAGCAAATAAATATATGAAAAAATGTTCAACATCACTGCTCTTTCGAGAGATGCAGATGAAAACAACAATGAGATTCCATCTCACCCCAGAAAGAATGGCTGCTATCAGTAAATCAACCAATAACAAATGCTTGTGGGGGTGTGGGGAGAAAGGAACCCTTCTCCACTGTTGGTGGGAGTGCAGACTGGTGCACCCACTGTGGAAATCAGTATGGAGATACCTCAAAGAGTTAGGACTAGAGGTCCCATTTGACCCAGCTATTCCCTGGCTGAGTATATTTCCAAAAGAATTAAAAGAATCATACCACAGTGTTATATGTGCACCTATGTTTGTAGCGGCACAGTTTATATAGCTGAAGCTTGGAAACTGGATAAAGAAGATGTGATTTTTTATGAAATGGAGAACTGCTCAGCCATATAGAACGAGAAACTAGAGACATTGATAGCTAAATGGTTGCATATTGAGGCCATACTCTTTAGTGAAATAAATAGGACATACACGTGTATATACCGAATAGTTTCTCTAGTGTGAGAAACTGACAGTGTAAATAAGGGTTAAAATGATTAAAATGAATAATAGATAATTTGACATAGGAAGAAAAGGTCCAAAGGGGTAGAAGTTGTGGGAGGGGAAGGGAAAAGGAAAGGAGGGAAAGGAAAAATTATGAGAAAAGAAAAAAAGTGCAAATGAAGTCTATGTAAATAGGGAAGGGTGGAGGGGTGAAGGGCGCACAAGCAATGGAGAAAAAGTTAGAACCAAGATACATCACGTGCAGGTACAAGCACCCAATGATAAATGTAAACGTATTGTATACTTAAACTGTATCGATAAAAGAATTTAAGGAAAAAAATTTAAAATGTAAAGATCGTCAAAAATAACCATTTGATGATAAGCTGAACTGCAAATGTTTCTTTCCTGCTGATTTCAGTTTATTGATTTAAACTTGTATACACTAGGAACTGATTCCTACCCCTGAAATACAACTATTATAATTAATTTTATTTGTTTTTGTATTAAAGTCAAATGGCTTGGAGAATCAAATTGTGTGGTTAAATTTAGAGGATGTCTCAGCTGCTGGCTTCTGAGACTGGACCTACGGAAGTGTGAGATAACTCTAATAGAAGATTTCGGTTGTTGAGGGCATTGAAGAAACGACAGAGCTATACCTCAGGTTATTAGGCCGTATCTTCCACAAATGACTGAAGCAGCCAGATTACTTCAGAAATGAATTCTGCATGTTAAAATCATAGCATTTATATTCTGTGCCCAAAACAAAGTGGTTTGTTATAGAATTTACTGATGTCTTAGTATCATCTCATGAATTAAGAAGCCCATTAGGAAAATATTGGGAATATTCAAGCAATGTTGAAGAAGAAAATGTATCTCTCTTTTTATATGAAAGTTAATGAAATAACACTTCACTGTTTTTTTCATTGTTTTCTAAGAATGGATAATTTCAGAATGATAGCTGCTTTTCATGAAATTTAATCTTTTGGAGTTTGGGTCACAGGCAAATCAGAGTTAATGATTTCATTTACTTACAAAATGAGATTAGGTGTTTCCAAATTTAAGATATTTAATCCCCTTTCTCATCTAGTTTTCAGCATATTGCAGCTGAAAGCAAACTTCTTAAAAATAAGAATTTCTAGTTCTGTAAGATTTTAATAAAATATGGAAAATTAAATTTAAAACATTTAAAATTTCAACTGAAGAAGTATTTTCTTTTGGCTCAGAACTCCAGTTTCTTATTTTTAGGACAGTACATTAGTGATAAAAGTAATATTTGGAAAAAATAATAATAGTTAACAGAGAATGTAAGATTTTTATGTAGCAGGTTCATATTTTCAATAATTAAATTGTGTTGATAAGCCAGTGACTTGCTAAAATGTTTTTTAGTTCTATTTTGAACATTAGTTCTATTTTGTACTTCCTCCCACCAGTAGTAGTATTATTTTTTACCTTAAGCAGAGACAATACCATTGTTAACTTCCTGCCCCCAGTAGCACAGCTGGTAGTTGGCAAACTCTTCTAACACAGTTGGTGAGGTCTCATTCCCTCTGCTATGAGAGTAACATCATGATGGATTTAAGCAAATGCTATAACAGAGTAAAAATGCTTGCCCTATAACCTAAAAGGTTATAAATGGTAGTAAACAGAATATTATTTCAAAATTTTATAATAATAGTAACATACAGCTATCATTTATTTATTTATTTTTTCTTAAATTCTTTTATTGGTACATTTTAGGTATACAATATGTTTACTTTTATCATTGGGTGCTTGCACCTGTACATGATGTATCTTGGTTGTTATTTTTTCCCCATTACCTGTGCACCCTTCACCCCTCTACCCTTCCCTACTTACATAAACTTTGTTTCCATTTTTTTCTTTTCTCATAATTTTTCCTTTCCCCTTCCCCTCCCACCATCCCTACCCCTTTGGGCCTTTTCTTCCTATTTCAAATTATCACATGTGTAAATACCAAATAGTTTCTCTAGTGTGAGAAACTGAAAGTGTAAGTACAGCTATCATTTTAATTTGGGATTCCAAATTACCCACAGCAAAAAAATATTTTTTTCCTCTTTCTTAAAATCTGGTAAGATTAACTTCTCACATTTTTGTATAACCTAAATTTTCACAGAGACTTGAAAACTTATTCTAATGTGTACATGCTACACAATGAATACAGCTAATTTTAAAATTTAAAGTAAAGTTTAATTTTTTTTTTGTACCAGGGATTGAACTCAGGACCTTGCACTTGAGAGGCAGGTGCAATGCCACTGAGCTAAACCCCTGGCCCCAATGTTTAAATTTTAAAAGAGTTAAATTGTTATATATGTAATATTACATTATACATAAAATAGTTTAGCCATTTCACTATAAAATAAAATATAATTCACAAAACTGTGAAAATATATAGCTTAGCAAATTACTTAAAGCCTTTATAACTCTACACAGTCTTTTAGCCTTTATAACTGTTATTCATGATAAGTAGGAGAACTTTGCCCTCCCCACCAGGAGCTCCTCAGTATGCCATCCCTAAACAGCCTTCTCCCTCCTTCCAAAATAGTCTCTGCCTGAACCTTTACAGAAACACTTCTTTGCATTTTTCTATTGTTTTACCACTCAGGGGTTCATCCCTAAACCCATTTATGTGTCTTGTATGTCTCTTTGAATCTACAGGTTTCTTCTTCATCCCTTTATTTACCTTATTTCTGTCAAAGATCCTGTATGGACTTGGAGACTCATCCACAGCTGCTGCACACTTATGGAGCATTTTATTGGAAGGTTCGGCTCCCTTCTTTACTTCCTGATATAGAGTCTTAACTAGATTCAGCTTTGAGCTTTCATCAGTATGAGAGTTAATGCTGGGTACTTCCATCCAGGGCAGATAATGTCTGGCATTTACTCTTTTCCTTTAATTTTAAAAGATCTCTAAGTCCATGTCTAAATTTATGATGTTAAAATGGTAATATTCTAATTTTATCTTTTCATTTATTGCCTCGAGTACACGTACAGCAGATGCTATAGCACGGGTGATATAGGAAAATACCAAATATCTACAAGGAATGTAAACATTGTATGTCATAACATGAAATAAAAATAGTAACAATCATAATGAAAATGAGAAAAGGGGACCAGGAGACAGAAGGAGGGAGGAGAGTAGGGAAGGGAAGGGGAACAAAAAAGAATCAAGATGTAAAAAATGACATATAGGATAATTGATTTATACAGTTTTCAACATAGTGAATTGTTTCACTTTTCTCTGAGAGTGATCAATTAGTTTTTTAAAAATATAGTTATGAACTCATTAATTTTAAATGTATGCTTCAATCCATTATGGTCTTATTTTTATTGTATCTCAAACTAGCCAACAATTAGCCAGAGAGAAACCCTTCTGTTTGTCCTTGACATGACTTGTAATTTTTCATAATTTCCTTGCTGTTTTGTGATTAGCATTTTCCAGGCTAATATTGTACAATGTAGAAACAGCTTTATTAAATGTCTCTGATTTCTTTTAACAGAAAGTGAAATGAAATGCCTGTACAAATAGAACAGTGTATGTAAAAATAATCTTTATACCTCTACATCTACCTATTTTGTTTTTTCTCTTGTGCTGCTGGAAGTCCAATCCAGACCATTGTGCATGCTAGGCAAGTGCTTTTACTACAGAACTACACCTCATATAATACATACAATTTATATCTGTATGAATTTTTGATAACTTCATATACATACTTCTATTTAGAACTTGGAACTATAAAGTCATCTGTGTTACAAGAGATCTCTAACTATTTGGCCACAGAAGTCCTTTCATTATTGTAATTAGTGGTTTTCAAGGACATAGGGGATGAAAGAATTAGAACACTATACATTCATTATTCTACATTATACCTATAATAATCTAAGAATAACAATACTAGTACTACCAACACTAATTTTGGTTCAAGAAAACACACAAAGTTTCCATGAATATGTTGCCCTTACTTCCATCTATTTAAAAATATTTTTTACTGTATCTACATTGTCAAGCCAAGCTGCCTTCAGATACTGTCTTTTTCATTTTCAGTAGTCATTTAGTTGATTTTCTACAAGTTATTATGTATCGTGGCTCACAGTTTATTTCTTTGAGTATCTTGAAAATCCATTTTCTTTTGAAATAAAATATTCCTGTGTAAAAGGCAGGCAATCTAAATTTCATATACCTACAAGTCCCATGTTTGATGGTTTTTGCTTTTACATTTTTTGATGCACAAAGGATATTTTTTCTCTTTATTTAAAATAGTAATTTTCACAAACAATCAACAAGTGGGATCTCTTCTTCTTAAAAAGCTTCTGCACAGCAAGAGAAACCACCAGCAGTGTGAAGAGACGACCCACAATGTGGGAAAAAATCTTCACCTGCTTTTCCTCAGACAAAGGTCTACTATCTCAAATCTATAAAGAACTTAAAAAGATCAGACCTCCCAAATTTAAAGACCCAATCCAAAAATGGGCAACTGAAAGGAACAGACATTTCTCAGACAAAGAAGTAGAAATAGCAAATAAATACATGAAAAAATGTTCAACATCACTGGTCATTCGAGAGATGCAAATGAAAACAATGCTGAGATTCCATCTCACTCCAGAAAGAATGGCTGCTATCATGAAATCAACCAACAACAAATGCTGGCAGGTCTGTGGGGAAAGAGGAACCCTGCTCTACTGCTGGTGGGAGTGTAGACTGGTACAACCACTGTGGAAATCAGTATAGAGATACCTCCAAGAACTAGGACTGGAAGTCCCATTTGACCCTGCTATTCCACTGCTGGGGATCTTCCCCAAAGAATTAAAAGAATCATACCACAGTGATATATGTGCACCCATGTTCATAGCAGCACAGTTTGTGATAGCTAAAATTTGGAAACAGCCCAAATGCCCATCAACTGGAGACTGGATAAAGAAAATGTGGTTTTTAAATAAAATAGACTACTACTCAGCCATAAAAAATGAGAAATTAGAGACATTTATAGCTAAGTGGATGCACATTGAAGTGATACTCTTAAGTGAAATAAATAGGACACACATGAATAAATTCCGAATAGTTTCTCTGGTGTGAGAAACTGAAAGTGTAAATAAGGACTGAAATGTATAATAGGTAATGTGAAATAGGAAGAAAAGGGGCAAAGGGGAAGGAAATGGGAGGGCTAGGGGAAAGGATAGAAAGGAATGGGATTAATATAAGAAAATGGAAAAATAGGAACAAAATCTTTGTAAATAGGGAGGAATGGAGGGGTTGAAGGGAGGGCTGGGCAAGGGTGAAAAATAAGAACCAAGAGAGATTATGTAAAGGTGCAAATTTCCAATGATGAATGTCATTATATTGTATACCTAAAATGTACCAATGATTAGAATGAATAATTGATAATGCAAAATAGGAAGAAAAGGTCCAAAGGGGTAGGGGTAGTGGGAGGGGCAGGGGAAAGGGAAGAAGGGAAAGGAAAAATGATGAGAAATGGAAAAAATAGAAATAAAGTCTTTATAAATAGGGAAGGGTGGAGGGCATGAAGGGAGGGCTAGGAATGGGGAAAAAATAAGAACCAAGATGAGTCTTGTAAAGGTACAATTCCCAATGAGAAATGTAATTGTGTTGTATACCTACAATGTACCAATAAAAGAATTTAACAAAAAAATAAAATAAAATAGTAATTTTAACAGTATCTTTATGATATTGGTCATTATTAGTTGATTTCTGTTTATTGTTGCAAATGTTGAAACAAGTAAAAGAAGCAAAGTGGTCATTTTTACTTTAAATGTTTTCATTTTTGGACTCTGCATAAATTATTTTTCCATTTTTTCCTTTGTTATTGTATTTTAATAATTCTGTTATCCATAGGTTGAATTTTCTTTGATTAGCTTCAATATTTGACACTTTATCTCTATTTTTTTATCTCTTCCTTTTTGTTTAATTTTTTTTCTTTTTTTTTGCTTTTTATTTCTAGTAAAGCATTATCTATTTTCACTTGTGTTCTTTTAAGCTTCAGTTCCAGAATGGTTTCTTCTTCATTTCTAATTCTCTAGCTCTGTCATCTAATTTCTAAGCTTTTCTAATCCAAATTTAAATTTTTTCTTAATGTTTTGTGTTATTTCATAAATCTCATTTTGAAGAACAGGGTTACTGATAGGCTCTGTGAGGAAGTAAAAGGGTACTGCAACCGAACTACTAAGGGGAATAAACTATATGTAATATTATTTTTAGTACTGATTAGAAAATAGTGTCAGAAAGGAAAAGAAGACAGAAATGTGGCAATTTATAAAGGTCAAAATTATCTCTCTAAGGGGACCAGCGACAAAGAAAGGCTTGACAGATGCAGAAGAAAGCCTATTTGCAGACATTTGCAAAAATATTTTCTTATGCCAAATTTTTTGCCATTTTTTTGGGAGACAAAGTCTCACTGTGTAGTCCAAACTATCCCTAAACTTACTATGTAGCCCAAGCTGGTCTCAAGCCTGTGATGCTCATGCCTCAGCCTCCTAAGTGCTGGGATTACAGCCATGTACCACCACACCTGGCTATTCTGTATATTTTTAAAATTATTATTAGATGAGTGTGGTGTACACATCTGTAACTCCAGTACTCTGGCAGGCGGAGGCAGGAGAACTGCAAGTTTGAGGCCACTCTGGTCAAATTACAGATTTAGAAAGACCCTGTCTCAAAATAAGAAAAATAAAAAATAAAAAAGGCTGGAGATATAGCTCAGGGTTAAGGCCCTAAGTTCAATCGCCAGAAACACAGAAAAAGAAAAAAGTTGCAAATATTAAAAACTGTGCTGTTTTCCTTCTAGCACTAACAAAATGGAAGGTTTCTGCCTCTATTTTCTTTATATTCTGCCTCATTGTATAAGGATGTGCTGTAAAGGTCAATGCCATTTCAAGCTGTTAATGTCTTCAGGCTACTTTATAACAACAGTATAGGTTTTCTGAATGAAAATTAAAATGCTACTTTAAAGAAGAAATCCAGTAAATGAGATATGGCTTATATATAGTGTGTGGTAATTTCAGGTAGTGGAATAACAATGGGGAAAAAAGAAAAGGAAACAACCAGTGATATATACGTCTACTTTTTTGCTTCATGTTTTTATACTTAATATGCATTCTCCATGGGTAAAATTATCTGACTACAATGCTGGCCATATTTTACTACCATAAAAAGGATACAACCCTTTGCTCAATGCCAACAAATAATTAATTTTTAAATCTTGTTCTCTTCCTTTCACTCGGTAAGCAGCACTATCAGCTGGAGGAGGCTCTGTGCAGGTGCAAATGACTGACTTCTAATTCTTTCATGATAAATACAGGCAATTTTGTCTACCAGGGGATAAGTAAATAATTAGAAATGACATTAATGTCTATGAAATTGCTAGACAGGTGCAATTTCCAGTGAAGATAATCACTATAGTGCACAGGTCAGTCAGCTTGCTGTTGCTGTGACAAAATACTTGAGAAAAACTGAAAGGAAGAAAGTTTTACTTTAACTCATAGTTTTAAGGTTCCTGTCCATGGTCAGCTGGCTCTTTTGCTTTAGATCTGTGTTGATGCAGAACACACAGAAGAATGGTGTGGAATAGGAAAGTTGCTCACCTTACAGTAGCTGGAAGCAAAGAAAGGGAATAGAGCCAGAGAGGAAAGGTTTGAGGGACAGATGCAGTTCCCAAGATCCTGCCCCTGTGGTCTATCCCATCCCACTGGGCCCCAGCTCCTATTTCTACACCTCTCAGTTATGCCATCAAATTATGATCTCATTGGCCAGGGATTTAGCTCAGTGGTGTTGTCGCTTACTTTGCAAGCTCAAGGTCCTGTGTTTGATACTCAGTACCAAAAAAAAATTTATGATCTCATCAATAGTCTATCCAGCTGGTGAAGTTGGAGTCCTCACATTTCAATCACTTCCCAAAAGCTCATCAGCAACTAAGCCCTCAACATAAGCCCTTTTATGGGGCCGTTTTAAATATCAACCATAATAGTCCAACTGAGTCAGATACAGCACTCACATAGGAGTTGTTTTCAAGAATCTTGAAGCCACTTTTAAAAAAGCCACTTAATCAGACTTCTGATACTTTTTTCTATAAACTGTTCCCTCTGCTCAGGATATCTCCCTTAGGAGAAGTTATGAAACATTTAATAGCTTCATTGTTCTAGGATGCTAAAGACAAGAGTAAGAGAATGAAAAACCATCACCACCCACAGTCTTATAGCTGGATTCACACCATGGGGCTTCTGACTGTGCCTTTGTCCAGCACATGTAAACCTGTGCTAATTCAACGTGGACACTTTCCAAACTCATTCATGACAGGAAATTCCTAGTGACTTCAATCTTCTTATAAGCTTTATGTCATGAGCAAGACTGGTGTTTGTAGAAGTGATTTGTGCACAGCATATTCTACTTTTAAGGATATGGGTGTTAATACCTGCAAGACCCCTGAGACTGAAAGGTGCTGTCAAAGATTGTGCAGTCTTAGGTACTTAGAAGGCTGAAGTGCAGGTGAAAGTCAAGAGGCAGAAACTGCTCTCATTTTGCCAGATCCCTTGTTAGACTTTTATATACTGAGTAATTAGAATTTAGGGGAATGGGGAAGAGAGCACTCTGCTCCTGTCCCTGCAGACAAATTCTCAGCAACAATTTTTCATTATGCGGAATGGCAGAATCAAATTGGGACTAAGAGAAAGTGCTGGTGAATGTGGACTTGAAAGCATTCCTGTGAAGCAAACCAGGGTCACTTGCCTATTTCCAGGAATGTTCTTAGGAATTCTCATGCTTCTATCATGCTGTCACTAAGCTCATCTTGAAGTGACAGGAATTCCTGGGATCTATCTCTCTGCCTAATCCAGTAATTGGGACACTGGCTACAGCCAGCTTCCCCTGTGCTGTCCACTGCCAAGATAATTGCTGTGACATTTCATTTCTCCTTTTTCTGAAAGAAGCACTTCAGGCAGAAAGCTCATTCTTCTAGAAAGTACTCCAGGCCCTCAGTTACAGGATAATTGCGGTTCACAGTCGGGTGGCTCACTCATTCCATACATGGTCAGGGGCTGCTTTCCACAGTTCGATTACTCAGGGAAAAATAAGCCTGGGAAGATACATAAAGTTATTTATCTCTTCTTTCCCACTTGGTAGGAGAGAGTTAAAAGCAGATAAAACTTCTCATTAAATATCTTTACTTGGAGTGCAGCAAAAAGTTCTTGCTCTGCCAAACTGATAAGATTTCAAAATAGAATCACTAAATAAGTATCACTAAACAAGTAAGTTTGCATTATGAAGGAACTGGCACTTTGCATAGATCTTACATTAAGCAACGTTGTTCCAAGAGTTTTGTCTTTTCTGTTTTTGCTTTCACTGGCAACTAGTTGACACTGTCTTTCAATGTATCACTGTAAGTTCTGTAAAATGTTCTTATGCAATGTTTACATAGTTCTAATATAAATAAACCCTTAGCTGTACAGAAGGATCTTCATATCCTTCTCACATACAGGACTAAAGTTTCTAAAACCATTGTAAAGCAGTCTGAATGGGAAAAAAATTGAAGGGCTATAAGCATTTTCAAACTTAAATGACCTTTGCTATTATCCAGTGTGTATCTTATGTGAGAACAGTTCAGAGTGGATAATCAACTTGTCCAGAGGTGTTTAAGAGGTTAATGACCAAGAGGGGATGAAATCCCAGGATTCTCAATACCCAGAATAATGGCCTTTCCATCAGATCTGTGAACAGGGGATCATGAATGTAGTGATGAAGAGTAAAGTGGTACTCAAGTTATTTGGCTTATCTGTCCTAAAATCCCAGTTAATAAAATAGACATTGCCAATTCTTATACCACCAGGACTTGAAAATCATAATGATGAAAATATATATTTTGTCAAGTTTGAAAATAGGCCTTCATTTTCTGTATAATTCCTTTCTTTGAATAATGACATCAATAAGGGCATGTGTTAGGGAGAGAGGGCTTACCCTGGAACACACAGAAAAGCAGGTCAGTTTTCAGAAACTCAGCTAAAGTGTATTTGGACAGTTGGTGAAACTATTTACAAATTGAGAAGTACTGCCCACATTGTGGAGACTAGACATGAAGAAGGGAGCCAGGTCACGAGAATAGAGGGCAGGACCCAGTGAGGATAACAGTGAGACTCACCAGATTGTTTCATAAATTTACTATGCAAAAGGAAAAATTCATATAAAAGGGTATTGGGGTAGCAATTGCCATGTATCCTTATGAGTTATTTATTTATTTTATTAGTATTTATTTGTAGTGCACAATTATTACATTTACTGTGGGGAATTTGTACATGTACATAACACATCTCATTTTTTTATACCCTTCCTATTCCATCCCTCTCTGATCCCTCCAACTCTTATTCTCCTTCCTATTTGCAAAAGCTCCACTTCCACTTTTCTTCAATACGTTGTTAATCCCATTCCCTTCAGTCACTCCACCCTTCCTCCAGCTCTTGTTCCTCTTCCCCTTTTATCTTTGAAAAAAATCTCCTTACTTCCTATTATCTATCTTTTAATTTACTCTTTATTTGTATTTTAGGTTTCTCATATAATATAAACCATGTGATATTTAGGATTCTGTGTCTGATTTATTTCACCTAACCTTATGGTCTTGAGGTGCATCCATTTACCTATGAATGCTTCATGTTTATTCTTCCTCATGGCGGAGTAGTATTTCATTGTGCATAAATGCTACCTTTTCTTTATCAGGACAGAACAAGTGAGATTAAATGGGGATAAGAGTATTTGGCTAAATTTGGTCTCTGATATCAGTTTCTCATCAGAATCAGAGAAGATTACTTAATTTTGATAAATGTGGTTTTTATTTTTCAATCCCATTAAGCATTAGTCTTGTAATTGTTAGTACAGATACATTTTTCTTTCAAGGAATAACAAAAATGTCATTTCTTCTTTTATTTCTTATTTAATTTTCCCCTTTTTAAGGAGAGATTTTAGGAAAGTGCTACCCCTTTTTTTAATCCTGCCTTTTTCTCTAGTAGTGGAAAGAACTCAGAAGAATTGGGATTAAATTCTGGTTCAGTCACTTGCCAGTTAAATAATTTAATGTGGTGTTTTTTAAAGGTGAGAAAAATTTGAGTGTGAACTCGTTCCTCAGACTTCTAGGACTCTTAAATGTGCTTTTGAAAGAAAAACTATTTAATGTAAAATGTTATTTTTTTGATCATTAGGTACCAGTACATCCATATTGGAATTATGTGAAGCTAATGCTAATTAATAGCAGATTACTTCATGGGAGCACTCGTGTGATTATTAGAGTGTGGCCTTTGCTGCCAGTACTGTTGCTGTATCATTCACCACTTTCTGTATGTTTGGACTATCTATTGGATATAAATTTTTTGAAGACAGGAAAAATATTGCGTGCTTAAAGTGGTTCCTTTTGTTTGCAGAGGCTAAATTTATTTATGGATCCTTTTTTAAATTAAATGGATGTCTCTGTGTTTGTATTAAAATTCAAAAATCTATAACTTGAAGGTCGTCAATGTTTGAAAACTCACATGAGAACTGTAAGTCAATCTCTCGATGAATTATTGGACATCTGCTGCCTGTGAAACAGTTTACACATAATACAATCTCTCAATCTTCTAGTACTATTTTCATAAAAAATAAGAGACTTAATGTGATAAAGTAAAATGATGCTACAAGTAACTGCTCTAACATATTGGACACATTTCTACATTTCTTAGAAGGTGATTGACTATAAAGTTGGATATATATTTGCCTTTATTCATCATTTCCAATTAGGCAATCTTTGTTTAGTTTACTAATTTTTAATGGAGAATTTTATTTCTTTTTCTATAATGTGAATTATTTTTAAAGTATTTCCTGAAGGATTATTTACCAAAACAACTGCAGACAACAGAATCTTGAAAAGCATGTAATGTGTTGTAATTACAAGACTGAAAGAATTGAGTGCTCTTAGTCTTGAGGGGTGAGATTCTCTTACACAAGAGGCTACAGCTCATAACCATAACACAACCTTGCACCATAGCTTACATTGCTAAATAAGAAAACAAACAGATGGGTTTTTAGAAATTTAAACATTCTTCCATAGACTCTAATTAAATAGCAAAATTAAGTATAAATACTTCCAAAATTTTGTAATTTAAAGGTTCTAAATAACTAAATTTTTGAATTGCATTAGGTGCCTCATTCTGCTTCTGTGGAATTAGGAGACATCCTGTCCATTGAGAAAGTCTCTGATCACAGCTGAGAAAGGATTTAGAGTTTAACCTGTATCCCTCTTTCAACTCTGAGGACCCTGAACTTGTTAGTCCACTGTAGCAACAAAGGAAAGTCAGTAGTGCCAGTAGTAACTGCATTTGAAGTCACAGTGAATGAGAGGTGTTTTTGTTTTTTAGAAATATTGGAGTAGAAACTCAGACTAACCCTGCAGCATCCCCCAGGTTGCTTACTGTCTTGTAGGGTAGTTAATGACATAGCACTTGGTAGATAATCAAGTTAGGAAGAAAAATTGTTTAAAAATTTATTCTAAACATAAAATTTAGATAGTTCCAGCTGATATCTTAGTGGTTAGCCATATCAGATACACATCACCCCCTAGATTAGTATATTTAATCTGGTTGAATGTGAATGGTGAATTGATAGGATTACTTCAGCAAAAGTAATATCACCAAATATGTTTATAAAATGTTTGCATAAAATGTTAATTTTGGCAACACACAAAACCTCTGTGTTCAGTTATTTATCACTACAATGCAAAACGGGTGTAAAATAAATAGCAGTTTCTTGTCTTCTGTTATTACAAGATAAAGAGATAATTAATTTTTTCATATTTTTTTCTCAGATGCACACAGCTATAATGGTCATCCATCTATCTTATTTAGGATAGAGGTATTTTATAAATATTTAGGAAGCTTTGCCAAGGTTACATATACTTAGATTCTTATGATTATGTTTATAGCTCAAATATATGGTCTTTGTCAATTTTATTTGACAGAATTTTTAAAAAAAGTAATAGAAAACATCTTTAATGTAATTGTAGTAAATGTCACTAATTTTGTATTTTAAGGAAATTTCTATTGGTGATTCCATGCTTGCTGAGTTGAAATGACAGATTCTATTGCATTTTATGAGTCACATTATTTCCACACTGGAGTTATGCATAGGAAACCCTTTTCTTTATTTCATGAGATAGTCTGCTGAACATGAAAACACAGGACAGCTGAACCAATTTTTACACTGCTAATTTGCAAATTGGGGCATATTAAAGAAGCAAATGAGAAAGCTATTTCTCATCAAGTAGTCTGCCTTCATTACCTGATGATTCTCTTACTGGCATGGGTGTATTTCAGAAGCATTATGATTACAATTTGAGCTTTCTACCTATACTAATGCATATTGTTTTATGCCACCACTTTGCCAGTGTTCCAAATGATCAGTCAGTCACTCTTGGACAGCTTTCCTTGCTACTGGTGAAGTGCCAGGTTTTAATGGATCATATGCTTAATGTTATCTTAATGCTGGGCTCACCACTACTGCTTAATTTTTATCGTTGCATAACATCAGAAACTTCCATTCTATCTCCCTATTCTTCTACACAAAGGAATGGAATCCCTCTCTTTATTCTCATTGCAAGAAGCCCCAGCCTTCTCATCACTATGTCAAAATACCTGACACTTGCAAAATTAAGGAGGAAAGGTTTATTTGGCTCATAGTTTCAGAGCATTTAGTTCATGGTTAGCTGGCTTCAAGGCTAAAACAGCATGGTGGAAGCGTAAAGAAAAGAAAAGCTGCTCAATCCATGATGGCTAGGAATCACAGAGAGAGAGAGAGAGAGAGAGAGAGAGAGAGAGAGAGAGGAGAGAGAGAAAGTACCAGAGAGAGAAGGGAAAAGCGGGATACAAGAATATACCCTTTCAGATTACACTCCAGTGACATACTTCTTGTATGTCACCTCCTAACAGCACATTCAACTATGAACCCATCCATGGATCACCTTCCAAACACTCCATTTCTGAATGTGTGAGATCTTTGAGGGACATTTTATATGTCAATCATAACAGCAAGAGTCTATTGTGTTTGAGTTATGAGAAAAATTAATTTATCTCATTAATCAGACACTTCCTATCAGTTTTTGTAAGTAATGTAACATTATTTTTAACCTATTTCAATATATTTTTTCATAAAGCTGACTTCTCTTACGTTAAAGATTATATTCAGAATAAGAATTAGCTTAAGCTGAAAATGATTTTTATAAATAAACTAATGCCCTGACAAAAGACCAGAAATTCTCAATTTATTGCCAGAACTTAACTATTCAGGCAAATTAATTAATTATACAAAATACTGTTAGTAGTTCTCTCTCTCTCTCTTTCTCTCTCTCTCTCTCTTTCTCTCTCTTCCTGGATCAAGTCCAGGGTCTAAAACAGAATGATATGAATTTTGGTTGATTATAGTATCTCTATTATAATTGTTACTTAACTGCCCAAATCCCCAGCTATCTGTTGAAGATATATTAGAGGAACTACAGTAATTCTATAAAATTTTGAGAAGCTTCTTAAAATAATGAAAAATAAAATATTTTTTCAGATAATTTACATGTTAAAAATCCAAAATCTGAGAATACAGGTATCAGGTTATAAAATTAATCTTAAATCAACTGATTTTTAGATTGTCTCCATGTCAAGTTATAATTTACTTTTTATGCATGTGAAAACCATTTAAAATATATGTAGGGATTATTCCTTGTCTTGTATAAATATTTAAATAAAAATACACAAAAACATAATTGGTAGAAAATAATCAAGTTTTTTTCTTTGATGCCTAAACAAATCATTAAAGGCACAAAACCCCTGCTGTACATTTTTACCTCATGGTTCTTTGTGTGTCCAATACCCATTGACACAGCTGATGTATTTTTGATGGTTGTACTGTAAATGTAAATTTTAAAATCTAGGAATCAGCATTCAAAAATCAAATCCTTTCCTCTCACACTTCAGAGTACTGTTATAGCTCATTAGGAAAGACTTTTGGGGAAATATGAAGGCATCTTCTTACTAGTGAGTAGAAACAAGAGTAGCCTATGATTTGAAAACTGGCCCAATAGTTGTCTCCTATATTTTTGCTTTTATGTGGAGGAAGAGGTAAGGCACCAACAGATGGCAGGATTAACTGTATCCCACTTCTCTTTTATTTCCTCTTCTGGAGTCACTGTAACTTACTCTTGGGATTGGTTCAAGGGTGGAGATATTAATTTCTGTTCTCAATTCTAGATGTTCATTGAAATCACAAATGCTCCACTTGAAACATCAGAATAGCTAGCATTAAAAAGGTAAAATATCCTATTTCACATTATCAATTATATCATTTGAACCTCTAAAGGAGTTGGGGAAGTGGGAAGGGTAGGGGAAAGGAAAGAAGGGAAAAGAAAAAAATATGAGAAAAGGAAAAAATGGAAACACAGTCTCTGTACATAGGGAAGGGTGGAGGGGTTGAAGGGAGGGCAGGGAAGTGGGGAAAAATAAGAACCAAGATATATCATGAAAAGGTACAAGATCCCAACAATGAATGTAACTGAATTTTATACCTAGAATGTACCAGAAAACTTAATGAGAAAAAGAAAAAAAAAGGTTAAATATCAACTATTGGCAAGAATGAGAAGTAAGTGAAACTTTCATACTCTGCTTTGTGGATAGAAACAGATAGAACCACTTGGAAAAACAAAATATCTTCTAAGTCTGAAAATGCTCATACTTGATAATCCAGAAGTTTCTGCTAGGTATATATTTAATATAAATTGTGCATATATTCACAGCAAAATATATGTAAAGAATATTCCTGGCAGAACTATTCAGAATAGACAAGAATTTTACATACTCCAAATGTCCATTTATAATGCAACTGATACATTAATACTACATATTTACACTTTAATTACTATGAATAAATTAGAATCAACAAACGACTGCTACATGCAAACACATTGTCATAGTTTTAATCTGAAATTTCCCCCCAAAGTCTCATGTGTTTGGAAGATACTGGATCACAGGGATGCTACACTGGTCGGTGGGTTGGTCCACAGATGAGTTTATAGCTAAATGTGCTGTGCAAAGTGAATGACCTGGAAGAGTGTATTTCTATCCAAAGCTCCTTTCTCTCTCAGCTTCCTGGCTGCCATGACCTGAGTAGCTTTCTTCCCACTGGCCCTGCCACTGTTTGGTTTCTGCATTGGAGTTGGCCAACCATAGACTGAAACTTCTGGAACTTTGAGCCAAAATATTCAGTACTTGTCCTCTAAATCCTTAATATTGAGTGCTGTGTCCCAGTGACAAGAAAGTGACTAAGATACACACTGCAGAAAAATATCCTTATTAAATAAAGGAACTCAGAAAGAATTGCATACTGCATGTTTCCACTTGTATACAACTAAAAAGTCAGGGTAAACTAATCCATGATATGAAAATTGGAATAGCAGTTCTAACAGAGTTGTGTAGGTAGGAATGAGTTATTGGAAGGGCACCTCCTGAGACCAAGATTTGCGGTTATGTTTTATTTTGGTTCAATATCAAGTTGAGAATCATTATTCTAGACTAAGAGAAATTTGTGTTGCATTTTGGACACTGCTCAACTCCTCCCCCATCATACAATTTTAGATAAATTGTTCCTGACCCCTTCTCAATGTCTGCGAAAAGATGCAAGAAAAACATCTCTTCTTTCAAGCATACAATAATCTCTCCTATACATATCTGGTAACTGCACTCAGAAACTGTTTGCATCTCATATCCCCTTTCACATCACTTGAAGTTTATCTTTAGTGCATTCTTCATACAACAATACCTAGTTCATACATAGCACTGTGTGATCAGTGTCACCCATATGACATTTGGCAGAACATTAGGTTTTAGGTAGTCTTGGTACTTCCATGTAAGCCAAATAGACTTTCCCATTTCCACCAATAAAAAAGTACCAGTTGGAGAAAACTTGGCATGATCCAAGCATTCTTCTTTCTTTTGCATGTGTTTTTATAAATGTTTGCATTATTCCATGAAAAGAAATCCCTTGCTGTATATTTCACATTTTCCCTGATTTTCACTATCATTTTTTCTCCTACCAAAACTATATTTGCCTATTTTTACTTAATATTTATACTTAGTCACCCAATAATTGGCTAGAACTACATTATAAACTTGCATAGTTTGAGTTGGTCAATGTATAACATTTTTGGTAAAAAGTGGAAAGTGATACAGGCATTATAACCAGCATTTTGTGCTTTGCAGTACAAAACCTCGTGTCAACAATGGTTTCAAGATGTACTGGGTGATTTTGTTCTGCTGTGGAGTGGTGGTGTGACCAAAAATATCAAACGAGATATTAAACCAGTGGTAGATGTCAGCATGGATGATATGATACTTGTCACAGATTCCCTGGATTGGATACATCCTATATTGTCTTTTTCTTTTTAAAGCTTCATCTTGGACTTATAAAGTTCAATTTTATAATTTTTCCCCTAACTGACTAGAATAATGATGTTTGAACTAGCCACATCCTTTAATGTTTGAACTGGTACTACTGCCCACCATTACCTTCTCTTTAGACCGGACGCTATCCTATTTAATGCTACTTTAAATATTTCTCTCAGTGCTGTTATTTCTAAAATGTACAAAATATCCTGGGCTTACTTTACTTTTTCATTTAGAGAAAAAGGAATAAACTAGTCTCTTAGGAAAAATGATTGATTTGTTTGGGAGATAATTTTACAGGCCAGAAATGAGCTGCAATAGATTGATTTAAAAGATTATTTAATGTGACTTCAAAGTCACTGGAGTGAGGAGACTAGAATTCTTTCTTTCTATTTCATATAAAAACATATTATTGATTTCTTTCCTTTTCTAGTATAACTGTTTTTCACTTTACTGATAATTTTAGTATACTATATATCACATAATATGATAGAAATATATTATCTATGTCATACCACACTAATTGGATTAAAAACAGCTAACATTTTGGAAACTATTTCCATGTATGAGATAGTACATAAAAGTTATAATTTGAAAGCTTTTCTTAGAATTTGTGATAAAACAAAGTGTAGATTTGTTTTAATGTTACATAATAAACATTTTAGAAAAGTACAATTATATATATGCCAACTTTTCTATATTTATATTAAATATGGATAGACTCCAGTACCCATAAAACTGGTTCCTCCTGCTAGAATTTTATTCTACACATTTAAAAAAAGGAATTCAGAGAGTTAAATCCACTTTATTACTAGTGCAAATACTTAACATTTGAACTGACCAAAATATGTTACATCTGCATTAAAATTATGCATTCTAGGGCAATTTTTATAATCACTACAGGTAGAAAACTATTAAAAATATTAAAGTACCCAGAATAATTCTACTTATTAAATTTTCCTACTCCAATTTATAAGAGAAATCTTAGAACTAAGAAGTGTTAACTTTTCCAGTTCTATTATATTACCCTGAAGTTATTTTAATTGGCATTCAGCTTGAGTATGACTTTAGTTGAAGGTTTAACTCTGAGAGATTATTACCTTTATAACAGAGCTAGAAAACCATTTTAAGACTCATATTTCATGACTGCATACCAAGCCTCTTTCCACAAAATATATTAGTCAACACAGCATAAATAATAGGAAATGAAGCAATTGAGAAAGGAGTAATGTAATGGACAAAATAATGTCAGGAAGAAGATAAGAAATATGGTCACAATGAACATTGTGATGAAAAGACTGAGTTTTAAATTTGGCAACTGAACAAAAAGGAGAATTCTAGTAGTTTCCAGATCTACAAATCCATACACTGATAGTACATAAATCTATTCTTAGGAGAAGAATCCAATAACTGACATAATTTAGGGGAAAATCTGTCCTTGATTTAACGTCTTGTCTCTCTTCAATATTTTTTGGGCGTGTATATCCCTTTCTTTGTTAAAACACAGTGGCTTTTGCTGCAGAATGAAGGTTGTTAAAGTTTTTATTAAAATTTAGACAGAGAACACTATAGTCATAAACTCTGAGAAAATAATTATAGATGACTGGGAAAAACATAATCAATATAATTTCAATGTCCAATATCTAAAAATGTGCTTTTGTTGTACCAACATGCATTACTGCAGACCTGTGTTTAGAACTAAATTCCAGATTTGATGAATGAGATATTCAATAAGACCTCATTCAAATGATCTTTTTAGGTTCCAGTTCCAAACAAATAATCTTATGTCCTTTAATATGTCAGTAAAAATTTTATTGATGTGGGGCTTTCAGTATGCATATAAAAGTTCTGGAAAATTGAAGCATTTTCTGAACTGTATAAATCATATGGCAGCAATAATGGAAAAAGCAACTCTCCAAAGCCTGTCATTTGCTGTCCCATCAAAAGGACATTGAGTATATTTTACTTACAGTAAATAGGATAAAGTTATGCTTTTCATTTTAAATATTTGCCTTAGTATTTGTAGAATCAGATTTTTAATTGCATTATCAACATCAGCATGGTTGATAAATAATTGTAGTCTAGAATTTCTAATTATACAAAAGAAATAGTAAAGTCAATTTTACCTGCATTTCTATGAGTCAATGATCCATGACCATGAAAATATAAAATCAGATAAATCTTCCTTTAATTTTTCAAAAACACTGGGTGAAAATCTTAAGTAAAAGCAAGAATTCTCCATCTTATGGAACTAAATCTTTTCCTCCCTACGGAGTAGCTACGCTGTCATATTTGATAGGTGTTCAGGAATATCTTATGAATCCAATTAAATGCACCAATGAATTTTTTTGATAGGAATAAAATGTAATCCATCATAAAATGATGATTGATAGTCATTTTCACTTACTTTAAAAAAAATAATCACAACTTTACATCCATACAAATACACTGTAATATTTTATGTTAAAATAATGAAATGTATTTTTTGGTGTTATAATGTCATGACAGTGATTTATTTATGCATATAAAAATACACAAAATGCATTATGTTTCATGAAGGCAAAGCTAAAACTTCAATTAAAATAAGTCTACATTTCATATCTAAGAATCACAGAATTCTTTACAAGCATCAATTTTCTCATGTCCATGTTTATTTGTCATTTTTATATCAACAATTAACTTGTAATCTGCTGTGATGTTAGAGACATCAAAAATTATAAACAGTTTAATATCATTTTATACATTTGATATTTTAGATCCAAATTTAGAAATATGCTTGTCCTAAAATTTTAAGCTCTGTGCAATAGTAATATTAATCGAAAATGATCACAAATCTAAAAGAAATATAGTAAAAACCTTCACATTTTTTCAAATAAATCTAAAATCAGGTAAAATATAAATGACAGAGTATTAGATTGGGTGATCTTGCTGGAAAGTTATCAAATATATAAACATAGACTGATTTAGAAAATCTTGACAAATGCCTCCTTAAAAATGCATAGGTTGGTTACATTTAGAGATGGTTTCTCTGGGCACCAAGAACATCATCAGCATCAGGTTTGCTCAAACCAAGAGTGCTGGCCCAATACAAGTAGTAGAGTCACAAGTGTAACCTAAAATTTACTGTTAGCCACAGTAAAAATACAAAAAGGAAGTGGTGGAATTAGTAGCATATTTTAATCCAATCTATTTAAAATATTAGCAGTTCAATATAAAAGTACTTATGAGATACATGTTTTTTATGATGTATCTTCAGATCTGTTGTGTGAGTCACACCACACAACTCATTTTGGACTAGTTAGATCTCAAGCACTCAGTAGCTACATGTGGCAGTGCATATAGTAGAGCATAGCTCTGGTGACAGCATTACCATCATTTGGCTGTGTTTGGAATAGGGTTGCCACCAGCCACAGAATGACCACCCACTTCCTTCTAAAGCCTGGTAGGGGAGATGATGCATATTTGACTGGGAAATAGTCTGAGATGATGGTTTATTTCACTGGCTTGGTCATATATCTATTTCTGACTCCATGCTTCTATCAAGCAGATAAAATATGCCAGTAAAGGACCCAAATGAGGCCACTTCTGGAATACGGAGGCTATTGATTGCCTCCAAATTTCATGGGTGACAAGACACATTGTGGTTAGTAAAATGAGAATCTGGGTATCTTGGGGAATAAAAAAGACAATAGATCACACTCAAGAGAGTAGAGCGGGAATGAATAAAAGCCTTATATTTTAAATCATCTAGGACCTATTTTTACGTGTTGTTAAGAAGAAGATTTTATTGTTTGGCAATGGTTTAATGAACACAACTCAAATTTCCATCTTTGTGCAGCTAACTCCTAAGATTATTTCTTTTGGAAGATGCATGAAGCTTTAGCAAATTTTGGAACACATAAAATTTCCAGGTAGCTCCAGATTTTTTTCTTTTCTTTTATTAGTATATGTTTGTAGTAAATGCTCTGTTTACACCCATCTTGAGTGATTTTTAAAACTCTCCAGTAAAGAGAAGCTTACTTCTTTAAAACATCAACTCTTTGTAGTCTTCATATTTATTCCCTCTATAATCTTGTCATTTTTTTCCTGCAGTAAGAGGCTTTATTAACTCTTGGCCATAATAGAATTTCTGTGTCATTCTTTCTGATTTTTTATTTTTTTCTAGGCTAATTTTATATCACAAATGTGAATAATGGATTGATCAGTTCTTGGAAAAAACTTCTTTGTTTTACTTTACTGAAATCTCTCACCTTTGCTAGAAAATATAACAAAATATTCTTTCAAAGGTAAATGGCAAGACAAGGTAGTCATCTAAATGAAAAGATGGTAGGGGAAAGGAAAGAAGGGAATGGAATTAATATGAGAAAATGAAAAAATAGAAACAAAGTCTTTGTAAATAGGGAGGGGATGAAGGGAGGGCAGGGGAATGGGGGAAAAAATAAGAGCCAAGATAGATTACATAAAGGTACAAATTTCCAAAGATGAATGTCATGTTGTATACCTAAAATGTACCAATAAAATTAACTTAAAAACTTAAATGAAAAGATGGTTTTTTCTTTCATAGGTTTTTTTTTTTGACACAGGAAATTTATCTTCCAAAATATTTATTTGTATAAAATTAAGTGATATGATGATTTTGATCATTTTTATCTGCAAAATTTAAATGATTTAAATGAATAAAGTAATTTACAAAATTTTATAATTCTGAGTGACATGATTTTAAAAATACTTTTATAGGGGCTGGGCTGGGGATTTAGCTCAGTGCCACTGCACCTGCCTCACAAACGCAGGTCCTGAGTTTGATCCCTAGTATCAAAAAAACCAAACCAAAACAAAAAACCTATGTCTAGATTCCCCAACCATAGCTGAGACAATTATTTGTAGAATATAAAATTATATGTGCAGTTTCAGTAGCAATGGAATATGTTTCATAAAATTTACACATAGTTTTGCTTTCTCTTCATAATCACATGCTGAAAAAATAAATAGATCATATCATGAAAAATAAATGATGTCATTTTGACCATTTATTTCTGACCATAGACAATGCATTTGTAATGAACACTGATGATGAAACTGGAGATGGTTTATTTCAAGACCTGGATAATTTTGCAAATAAAAGTATCCTTTAACAGATGGTGAATGCTTGAGTACATAACCAAGGTTATAGTTTCTCCAAGAAATCCAAGAAATGTGATTGGAGAAAATATCAAACAGTCAAATTTGCTGAATAAAATCTCTTTGCTATTCTTTTGGGAAAAATCCTATTTTTATAGCAAGGAAGGAAACATCTGGATGTGGTGGTATACACTTGTAAGCTCCAACTGTTTGGGTGGTTGAAGTAGGAGGATAGTGAGTTTGAGCTCAACTTAGGAAACTTAATGATTTAGCAAGACACTATCTCAAAAAAAAAAAAAAAAAAGAAAAACAGAAAGAAAGAAAGAAAGAAGAGAAAAACCTGAGTTCATTCCTCATTGTGGAAGGGGGGTGGTATTCTCTTATTTAAGAGTACAAATTCAGAAAAGGAAAAAGATTTTCTGACAGCCTCCTCTGAGAAATCTGAAGGGAATAAGCAGATGATCAGAATTTGGAAAATATTTTCAGTCTTTTCCCCTGGTAGCTGAAATATTTGCAGGTATTGCAAAGAAACAGTGTACACGACAATTTCTGACAAATGGCCGTCTCTCATCCATGTGCAGAGAAACGAATGGAGATGGCACAAGCTAAATTAAGAAATCCCATAGTTACTACATGTGGAAGGAACTAAGTACACAGTCTGTAAATATCCACATCTTAGCGTGCGCTAAAAAGCAAGGAGACTAGAACCTCATAGGTTTTTCCCATTGTGTCTACTTTCAGATGTATACAACATGATCACGTTTTCACTGAAAATCTAGCTCAATTTTATAATTTTGTAAAATTACTATTTTTTAGTCCATGCTAAATTGACTTTTATATAGAATATATTAATATATATTCTACCATATAGAATGTATTAATTGTTTAATGTTCTGTTCTGAATGTAAAGCCAGGCAAAATTTATTCTGTATTCTGAATCATAATCTTCTTAATTTTGAGTATATTTAGGGTTTTTAAATGTGAAAGTAGACCCATGTTTTAATGTCCTATTATTTGTAGAATTTTACAGCCACTTGTACAATCCAGAATATAATATTCCCCCAGTAAAGGTGACATAAATAGAATTCTAATACTGTTTTTCACAAAAATATAAAAGTCTAAAACATATGTCATAAAGGGGGGTGTGTAGCTCAGTGGTGCCTCGCCTGCCTGACAAGGGCAAGGTCCTGAGTTTGATCCAAGGTACCAGAAAAAAAAAGTCAAATATTTAGTCATGAGATGGAAAAAGATTAGTATAAGTTTTAAAGGACATTGTAGGAGTTTCAAGCTACCATCATTTGCCGAGAAGAAAACCAATTACTAAACATGAGCCAATTTACCCATGCTGCAGTGGCAAATTACACACACACACACACACACACACACACACACACACGAGAGAGGGAGAGAGAGAGAGAGACAGAGAGTGAGAGAGAGAAAGAGAGAGACTGCTATTGCTACTGCTAAATTAACTTTCACTTTCCTGCACCTAGACTACTTTGTGTCCTACATTATCAGGAAAAACTCACTTGGAATTCAAAGTCTCTCCATGACACAATTTCTGTTATCACAAGGCAACATAATTATATAAATTTAATAAATAGAAGCGTAACGAAACTAAAATTTCTTGCCAGAAACACATTGCTTTTTGTATAGTTCCATAAAGCTTTATAAAGCACTATGCTAAGTGGGTCCAGAAAGAAGGTGAAGATATTTTGACAAGCTAGTGAGCAGACAGGGGTGGGTTTGGAGACATTTAAGATTAATTCACTATTACCTAGATCTCCAAATTCTTGCAGCCACATCACAAGTAGAGATGGGGGCCTAGAGATCGGGTACAAGCAATGGTACAAAAGGAGAGTAGAAAACAGGAACGTGCATTCCTATTTGATACAATTGCATCCTGGTCACTGGATCCACAGAGAGAGAGAATACTGGAAAGGTAGGTAAGGTCAAAATATGAGCTCCCATAGTATCATTTGAGAAAAATCTGGAGATCATTTTGTAGACAGGGAGCAGGATCTAATGCTTTTTTTTTTTTTTTTTTGTACCGGGGATTGAACTCAGGTCCTTGTGCTTGCAAGGCAAGCAGCAGAACCACTAATCTAAATCCCCGGCCCTCTAATGCTTTTTTAAATTTTGTGTTTTTGAATGTTTTTCAGATTATAAATGATACCTAACTTTTGTAAAAGGCTCAAATAGAAAAAAAAAAAAGGTTCAAACAGGGTGGAAATGAGCCAGTAAAACTCTTCCATCCACTGTGCTCTCCCTGCAGTTCTCTAGGGTGTTGGGGATTGAAGTCACAAACACCAAAGTGAACAGATGCACTATAACAACAGGGACAGCACCATGCTGAATCCACAGAGGGCACTTAGTCACATGCTTCTTTTTTTGGTTATTTCCTTCCATAATTATAAACAACGTTTTAAAGCTTGAATTTATTGATTTTTTCACCCATTATAAATTTTCTTTCTTCTACAGAACATGGCAATTTAGTGTTCTTAGCTACTCCCTCCTTTCCTCACATACACTTTTCTTCTGTTCATCCTTAGAATGATTAGAATATTTTAAAGCTGTATTTAGTACTTGTATTTGTATTTGTATCGTTAATCTGATTATTTGTGCCAAATATGTAGTTTATACTGATTTCATATTTGTTTTTCTCAAATTTCTGACTTTAATTATTGCTTTGATTGTTTGCATGGTTTTATTATATTTTTGCTTCTGTTTCTTTTTTTAAAATTTTATTTTATTGGTACATTTTAGGTATACAATATAATGACATTCATCATTGGAAATTTGCACCTTTACATAATCTCTCTTGGTTCTTATTTTTTCCCCCTTCCCCTGCCCTCCCTTCAACCCCTCCAACCCTCCCTATTCACAAAGACTTTGTTTCCATTTTTTCATTTTCTCATGTTAATTCCATTCCCTTCTTTCCTTTCCCCTACCCCTCCAACTTCCCCTTCCCCTTTGCCCCTTTTCTTCCTATTTCATATTATCTATTATACCTTTTAGTCCTTATTTACACTTTCAGGTTCTCACACTAGAGAAACTATTCGGTATTTACACATGTGTGTCCTATTTATTTCACTTCAGAGTATCTCCTCAAAGTACATCCATTTAGCTATAAATGTCTCTAATTTCTCATTTTTAATGGCTGAGAAGTACTCCATTTTATTAAAAAAAACCCCACATTTTCTTTATCCAGTCTCCACTTGATGGGCATTTGGGCTGTTTCCAAGTTTTAGCTATTACAAATTGAGCTGCTATGAACATGGGTGTGCATATATCACTGTGGTATGATTCTTTTAATTCTTTGGGGAAGATACCCAGCAGGGGCATAGCTGGGTCAAATGGACTTCCAGTTGCTTCTGTTTCTTACAGGCTATTTTTTAGATAATTATTTGCTAGAGCCTCTGTTTTTTGCTTTATGTTTTCTGAAAATACCCAATGATCACTAACTGCCCATCTACTTTACATCTCAGCACACCTTGGTACCTATTTCTCACAGAATCTGAGCTAAGACCACAATTTCCACTCTTTCAGGAAAGATTCTGATCATACATCTTGTACTTATCTATTTTAGAAATACTCAATTTCTGCATACACACACACACACACACACACAAATGCACACATTCTTTTCTCTTTTGGAATTCATTTCTTTGTTATTTTACCAACGCTTATTATTTCTTAAAGTTGTTATAGGTTACTTTCAGTTATAATTATCCTGGACTTCCTTGTGCTTAAAAATAGTTTTATTTGTGTGAAGGTTTATTGTTATTTTCAACTAACTTTGATAAACCCACTTTATATCATTACCATTTTCTTATTTGTAGATTTCTTGTAATTTGACCTGTTCTTTTTTTTTTTTTTTTTG
This sequence comes from Heterocephalus glaber, assembly GCF_000247695.1. The sequence continues at coordinate 89,014 of NW_004624840.1, forward strand.
ATACCAGGGATCGAACTCAGGTCCTTGTGCTTGTGCAGCAGGTGGCGAAACCACTGAGCTAAATCCCCAGCCCTATTTGACCTGTTCTTTAGAGAGGGCATACTTTCACTATTTTTGGGATAAAATAAAATTTATTAAAAAATAAAAAACAATTAATATGTAAACAAAATGTACATATATAATTGAAAGGAAATGAACCAAGAAATTGACTGTAGTTTCTCCAGATGCTAGGATTTCAGAGTTTTTAAAAATTAATGCCTATGCTTTTCTGAAAAAAAAATCTCAAAACCCTTTTTTACTTTTCCTGTGTTGATTTTGATTGTCTGCAAGCAGATGCCATGTTGAAACTTTCCGGCTTATATTTTGTTAGTGGATGGACCAGTTTTCTCTAGACCTGACACTTCTTCTGCTGTGCGGGAAAGGATTAGAGAAGGAATTGGAGATGGGGCAGGGTACATCAGCAACTGTATACAACAGCTCTGCATCTTCCCTGACCAGATTAAGTGGTTCTTTGTCACAGGTCCAAGAATTACCTTGGTGGATGTGATGGACATGTCTGGAAGTTGGGGTGCTGTGTGAAGCCTCCACAATTCCTAAGTGATGATTAGTTATTTCTGCCATTCAACCGTCTGTAGTCTAATTTTGCAAAGCTCATTTTCTTTGTTTCCCTATCTAACTCATCCCAGATGCTTAGTCTGCCCAGCAATCTGAGATTCAGAGAAATTAGAATGGTGCATGGTGAAGGGTGAGGTTTAAATCCCCCAAAGGCCTGTATGTTGATGATTTGGCCTCCAGGGAGGCTGTTTGGAGGAGAATGAACACTTTGAGGGAGCTAGCCATTTCCTCGTGTAAAAATGGGCAACCACAGGTTAACTGTGTAACTCTGTCTGCTGAGAAAGATATATTGTAACTATAGCCACTGTTGCAATGCAAACTCACTAGAGCAAGGCGATCTTGAAAAGCCCTGCCAAACCTCCTGCTCAACCCTTCATTGCCCCTCTGCTTATGTAATTATACTTACATAATTACATGGTTGTTTCCCCAGCAACTTCAATTGCTGTTCCCCCCTCCCATAGAAACATAAAGATATGAAAATGAGAGTAAACTTCTGTTTGGAGGCAATTTAAATACCTTGAAATTGCTGGCTAATTAAGCTGATTTGCTCCTTCTCTGTGTGGGTGGTGATCTGCTGGGGACCTTTAGGTGGTCATGCTTCAATTTAGGAGGTGGCTCTAGTTAGCAGGAGGTCTTTCGTTCTTTGGGTGCAGGTGAGACGTCAGCCCCTTCTTCTTTCCTTCTGTTGTTTCCTCTGCTACATTCCCATCATGACGTGCTGCCTTGCCACAGGCCCAAAGCAATGGGCCAACTGAGCACAGATTGGAACTTCTAAAACTGTGAGCTGAAGTAAACATTTTTATCAAGTTGATTATCTCAGATATTTGCTATGTTGACAAAAAGCTGACTAACACAGTGTGTCAGCCATTTAGCCCATTACTTCTGCCGTTCCATCTCGCATGCCCATCTACACTCATAGGGCAGGTTGTCTTTTACTTCTTAAAACGAAATATAAAAGGACAGAACGTGCTTGGAGCTACCGCAATCTAATGATGTTCCTGCTGCCTCAATCTCAGAGTTTTCTCTGTTCCTCTTCTTCCCAAAGCCTGACCATTTAGTTTTTCTCTCTCCTGTGTGGGCTATCGCATTTCCTTAAAAATAAACCCTATTGATAAGTGTCCTTGAGTGAATTTCAAGAATTCTGTATCTTGTACACAGGCTGGAGAGGTGTGTTTCAGTTCATAGTCTCCTCCACTAAAATGTTTGGCAGATATTCTTAAGTCTAACAATTAAAGTTTTGTTTCTGATTTTTGTCAGAGGAAAATTTTTCTTTTCTTGTTTGAATGTCATTTCTTTATTTTGAGTAGTTACTTTTTAAGTTGAGAGTTTACAACTTTATTTATTTAGTAGAAGAATAATAGGATCAGAATTGGCCTTTACAAAAATCCCTCTGAATAAAGGGTGAGCTGGAGTTACTATGAGGATAAAGTGGACTGGAGAAGGGAAGATATTATGAAGAAGTTAGAGAGGGTTGTGATAATATATACCAAGGCAACTACAGACATACAGAAGAGAGTGAAGTTGAGAGAAATTTGGAGGCCAATAAAAGACCAGGTAAATGTGCACAGCTATGAGCTCCACCAGGGCAAGAAGTGGGTCCTGCTCATCTTTATGTCCCCCCAACCTACTGTAGCCCTGGCATTTACTTGGTATTTAATGTTTATTTAAAAAGACTGAGACAAGTGTCCAGGTAAGATTGTGCTAAAGATGACTGCCTCTTTGCAAGCCTGTATGAAATAGGGGTTGATAATGTCAAGAATGCTGTTAAGTAATTGTAGGTGAAAAGTACTGTGTTAAGTGTAGCAGACATCTCTGCCCAGTACTAGCAGGGTATATATATATAAGTGGCACATGCTTCTTGCTTTTCCATAGTTCGAGTGTATTGTTTTATCTTAGAAATCTGACCACAGCTTTACATGACTCAAATGGGCATCTCAGATAGCAGAGTTAGCTTGCATTGCTCCTTTGCTAATGGCTTCTACTGAGACTTAAGTCCTAGTTTGTGAAGTAGCAGAGTTCACTTCCAGGCAAGGTCAACCCAGCTTCAACCAAATCCCTTCCCCTTAATTATGGCTTCTCACTGACCTGATGGCCTGCTGGTTAATTGCAACCCAGTCTCAGCACTCTTTGATCTCTCCAAGCAAGACAAGCAGTGCCTTCCCCCTTTATATCCCTGTCTGCACATCAGATATCCCTTCCTGCATATCAACTACCCTTTCCTGCATATCAGATATTTCTGCTTGGATATTAACCATAGCCAGATGCTTCCAGCTAGATGCTTCTGGACACTTTATACTGAGCTGCTCGATGTATTCAAAGCATACCTTTCTTACCTTCCCACACTTGCAGTCAATAAAATACTGGGTTCCCTTGGTGCCACTTGTCTTTGCTGCCCAGAGCAGCACTGATCAGCCTAAGACCCATTTCTCTCTAAGTCTCATTTATTTCTTTATTCTTAGTAGCTTTGTGTTGTAGTGTCTCACAGGAGACTGTAGACTTACTGCAGAAATCTATAGTAACATCCCTATTCCTGTTCTCTACAGTTAAGTACTTTATAAACCTTTAACCCAAAGGATAATAGGACTTAGTGAGAACAGCATACCTAAAAACAATGTAATTCATCAAAATTTTATTTCTATGCAATAAATTTGAAATTTTATAAAAAAGGTTATTTAATGAATATCAGAATAATCTGTTGATACAGTTTTCCTCTGTAATATACTTTCTTAATGTTAGTGAAAACAAATATCCTAAGAAAAGTTTATATACAGAAAAGAAATTAATATATATGTGTAGGAATGTTGAGGCTTCAAAGACATTGATTTTACAATTTATTCATTTTTTTCAAAAGAACTGTAATAAAGTAGGCATGAAGATAATTGATGTTCTATGTAGATTTTACATGACCACATTTCTTTAGGAAAGGTTTTTCAATGACAATGATAAAAGCCAATAGAAAAGATTCTGACAGCTTGCCTCACTAGCCTAAAAAAATATTTACTCTTGACAAATTAAGTTATAAGAATTTTCCTTTAAACTTTCTGCCATTTAAATAACTATTGGTGATCTGCACTGTCTCTGCTATGGGTTCGTCTCATAATTTCTCATTATCCTATTCCACTGAAGCCTATCATATTAAAGGTTATGTCAAGGCACACACAGTCACATCAAAGGGACCTAGCTCCTAGACTGTTTTCTTTTCATTAAAGGTGTAGCCTGGTAGGGCACAAAGACATACAGACTCAGGTGCCAGACAGTCTGATTTTAGGTGCTCATTATGTGTGGGAGTCCTGGGAAAGGCAGATGCTAAGCATTAGAGAACCTGAGGTCAAGCCCCATGGGAAATTGAATTCAGTCATACCCATCTCTACCTGAAGAGGTAGAAGCAGATTCTATTCCTCTTCCTTCTTTTAGAAACAACTATCTGCCTAAAATTTCCATCTCAAAGGGCCTAAAACAGGACTTTTGATTCTCTTCCTAAAATTCTAGCTGATCATTTCTGAAAGTCACCATTATCCCTTCAACCACTGCAATAATTTCCCAAATGCCTTTTATTTTATATTTTGGCCCTCTATAACACCATACCCACCCAAACTCAGGAATGATCTTTAAAAAATTGTTGATGCCATCATAGAACCTAAAACTTTGAAAGGATTTCCTTGATACTGGAATAAACGTGTTTCTTTTCCAAGGCCTGTGGGGTCCTTCACCACCCAGGGACACTTCCTTAATGTTGTCCAAGGTGCAGTGCTCTCCATTCATTTTCTGCACATTGCAGCCATCCCTGTCTTCCTTCTACTTTATCAGGCTCACTGCTGACTGATGTTGTTATCTGGGCTTACAGTTTCTTCCATCAAGCCTACTTCTTTTACTATTTGAATCTGAACTCAGATACTACACTTTAAATATAATTTAAACAGCCAGGCACTTCTTTGTCATCATTCTGACATGCTTTCTTCATAACATTCATCAATATCTGAAATTATTGTTATTTTCTTTATATGCTTCTTATGGTATTTTGTTCCAGTTGAGTAAACACCTTGTTTCTCTTCTTTATCTCTAAGTTCCCAACTACCTATAAGTAGCAATAAAACAATGCATGGTTGCTGAATGAATTAATAAAGGAACATATGAACAAATCTGCCATGATTAATTTTATGCTTGTAGTTGTTATGCTGTTTTGTACACAAGGATCAAGACTGCACCACTTCCGTAAATGAAATATATCTCCAAGATAAAAAACTGCTCAATTAACTTTGAAAAAATTACACTTTTTCTTCTAAAAATGTTGGTGTAATTAAAGAGCATACAGAAATGTGCTCAGTGCAGCATTGTTGGTGATACCAGGGGATAATAAACATGCTGCTGAACAATAAAGCAATAGTTAAATAAATTAGCATTTTGAATTCTAATACTATGGAGCCCTTAACTGACACATAATTAGACTTTGTTCCCAATATAAAATTCAACTTAGAAACACAGAAAATAAATGCACATGAAATATGATCTTAATTTATAAATGAATTCACTCTCAATCTCTTTTCATCTATCTATACTCATACTCTAAGAGGTTAACAATATCTGGTAGGTTTAGTATTAGTTTTCTTTCTTTGTAGTTACATATTTCCTTCATGTCTTGAGTTTTTAATTTAGGGTATGTTCAACTCATTGATTTGATCATTAATTTCAGTTAAATTTTACTTATTTATCCCTTGGAATTTTGTCAAACCTTTAAGAAATCATACTGTTTTACATTAGAAAAATCATTTTTCAATAGATGACACAAAAAATGATTTACTTAAGAGGAATTCATCTTGGCTTCAAGAGGCTGCCTGCACTGCTCCTACGGAACCCACCCAAAGCACATACAGCAGGGAGAATCTGCTTGTCAGCCCTGGTGCCTGGAGAAGCTAGAACAGATTTGGTCAGGAGGAAAAGGCATGGAATAAAGGGGATTTGCAACCTGGAAAGTGATTTTAGAATCTAAAATAAGACACTTTTAAAGTATTTGGAGTGAACAAGGAACACATTTGAATTTGCTGTAAAACTTACTTAAGATCTTGAAAAGTAATAAGGAAAAGTAATGGTAACCCTTAAGAATTAAAACAGCTAATTTACATATGCAATCTGCTTTACTTTTTTTTCAGGATATATACACTGATTGACTTTATTTCATTTTTTAAATTTTTATTTTATGGTACATTTTAGGTAGATAATATAATTATATTCATCATTGGAAATTTGCACCTTTACATAATCTCTCTTAGTTCTTATTTTTCCCCCTTCCTCTGCCCTCTCTTAAACCCCTCCATCCCTCCCTATTTACAAAGACTGGTTCATTTTTTCATTTTCTCATTAATTTCATTCCTTTCTTTCCTTTCCCCTACCCCTCCCACTTCCCCTTCCTCTTTGCTCCTTTTCTTCCTATTTCACATTATCTATTATACTTTTTAGTTCTTATTTATACTTGCAGTTTCTCACACTAGAGAAATTATTTGGTATTTACACATGTGTGTCCTATTTATTTCACTTAAGAGTATTGACTCAATGTGCACACATTTAGCTATAAATGTCTCTAATTTCTCATTTTTATTGCTGAGTAGTACTCCATTTTATAAAAAAACCCCACATTTTCTTTATCCAGTTTCCAGTTGATGGCCATTTGGGCTGTTACCAAGTTTTAGCTATTACAAACTGGGCTGCTATGAACATAGGTGCACATATATCACTGTGGTATTATTCCTTTAATTCTTTGGAGAAGATACCCAGAAGGGGAATAATTGGGTCAAATGGGACTTCCAGTCCTAGTTCTTTGAGGTATCTTCATACTGATTTCCACAGTGGTCGCACCAGTCTACACTCCCACCAGCAGTGGAGCAGGGTTCCTCTTTCCCCACAGAGCCTCCAGCATTTGTTATTGATTGATTTCATGATAGCAGCCATTCTTTCTGGAGTGAGGTAGAATCTCAGAGTTGTTTTCATTTGCATCTCTTGAATGACCAGTGATGTTGAACATTTTTTCATGTGTTTATTTGCTATTTCTACTTCTTTGTCTGAGAAATGTCTGTTCATTTCAGATGCCCATTTTAGGACTGGGTC
>NW_004624840.1:96862-131366 GCF_000247695.1 Heterocephalus glaber
TGGACATCCTTGTCTTGTTCCTGATTTTAGTGTGAAGGATTTCAGTTTTTGACCATTTAGTATAATATTGGCTCTTGTTTTATCATAGATGGCTTTTATCAGTTTGAGGTAGAGACCATCTATTCCAATTTTTGGTAGGGTTTTTATCATAAATGCATGTTGGATTTTGTCAAATGCTTTTTCTGCACCTATTGAGATGATCATATTTTTTTTGTCCTTGGCTCTATTGATATAGTGTGTTCCATTGATTGATTTGGATATGTTGAACCATCCCTCCATTCCTAGGATGAATCCCACTTGGTCAGGGTGTATGATTTTCTTGATGATCTTCTGCATTCTATTTGCCAGTATCTTAGTAAGGATTTTTGCATCTATGTTCATTAGTGAGATTGGCCTATAGCTCTCTATTTTGGTTGGGTCTTTCTCTGCCTTCTGGATCAAGGTGATGCTTGCTTCCAGGAATGAATTTGGGAGTATTGCTTCCCTTTCAACTTCACTGAAGTGTTTAAAGAGTAGTGGCAGTAGTTCCTCTCTAAATGTCTTGTAGAATTCAGCAGTGAAGCCATCAGGACCTGGGCTTTTCTTAGTTGGTAATTTTTAAATTATGTTTTCAATTTCATTGATTGATATTGGGTTATTTAGAATTTTTAGGTCTTTTTTGTTCAACTTTGGTAATTCATATGTATCTAGGAATCCATCCATTTCTTCAGTGTTTTCCATCTTACTGGCGTGTAGGTTCTGGAAGTAGGTATTGATGGTCCTCTGGATTTCTGCTGGGTCTGTTGTGATTTCACCCTTTTTATTCCTAATTGCATGGACTTGAGTCTTTTCTTTCCTTTTTCTGATAAAGTTGGCTAATTGTTTGTCAATTTTTTTTATTCTTTCAAAGATCCAACTATTGGCTTCGTTGATTTTTTATATTGTTCTCTTAGTCTCCATTGCACTGATTTCTCCTGTGATCTTTATAATTTCCTCCTTTGTATGAGCTTTGGGTTTGTCTTCCTCTTCTTTTTGTAGAAGTTTGAGGTTCAGCATCAGGTTGTCTAATTGGGCTTGTTCTGTTTTCCTAATATGAGCATTCACTGCTATGAATTTCCCTCATAAGGGTGCTTTAATTGTGTCCTATAGATTCTGCTATGTTGTATTGTCATTGTCATTTAATTGAAGGAACTGTCTGATTTCTTCTTTAATTTCCTCTGTGACCCATTGGTTATTCAGAATTGTGCTGTTCAATTTCCATGTGCTTATGAAATTTTTGCAGTTTCTTTTGCTATTGATCTCCAATTTCATTGCGCCATGGTCTGATAATATACATGGGATAACTTCAATTCCTTTGCATTTACTTAAACACGTTCTATGAGTGAGTATGTGGTCTATTTTGAAGAACGACCCATGTGCAGCTGAAAAGAATGCATATTTTGATTTTGTGGGGTTGAACACTCTGTACACATCTGTTAAGTTCATTTGTTCAAGATTTTGATTGAGTTCTAGTATTTCATTATTTTTTGTCTAGTTGATCTATCTACTTATGACAGTAGGGTACTGAGGTCTCTCAGTAATATTGTATTAGTGGATATATGAGTTTTCATGCCCATTAGTATTTATTTTATATAGTTGGGTGCACTAGCATTTGGTGCATCAATATTTATGATTGTCATCTCTTCCCCTTGGATTGTTCCATTTACAAGGATGTAGTGTCCTTTGTTTCTCTTAATCAGTTTTGGTTTGAAATCTACTTGATCTGCAAAGAGGATAGCTACTCCTGCTCTTTTTTGGGTTCCAGGCACATGGAGTATTGTTTTCCACCCTTTAAGTTTAAGTCTACGAGTTTCTTTTTGCATTAATTGTGTTTCTTGTATACAGCATATTGTTGGATTTTGCTTCTTGACCCATTCTGCTGGTCTATTTCTTTTGATTGGTGAGTTGAGACCATTAACATTGATGGTTATAACTGATATATATTGATTTATCATTGTCATGACCTTTTCTTTTTGTTGAATTCTCCCCCTTTGCATTTAATTTCTTGTCCTGCCTGATGGATTCATTCTGTTATGCTTCCTGGGGCTGTGATCCTCATTGTCTCTTCCTAGAATTTTGTCTAAAACTTTTTGGAGTGCTGGTTTTTTATTATGAAGTTCCTAGGGTGCTGTTCATCATGAAAGTATCTTATTTCTCCATCAATTTTGAAAGATAGTTTTTCAGGGTGCATCAATCTGGGTTGGAGGCTGTTTTCCTTATCACTCCAAGCTCTTCTTGCCTTGAGGGTTTGTGTTGAGAAGTCTGCTGTGATTCTGATGGGCTTTCCTTTGTATGTGATTTGTTTCTTTTCTCTAACTGCTTGTAGAATGTTGTTCTTCTGTTGGGTTTCTGGAATCTTAACAATTATATGCCTATGTGTAGGTTTTTTTAATCAAGGCTATTTGGAGTCCTATATGCCTCACTTATCTGTATGTCAAATTCTTTTCCCCTGCTTGGGAATTTTCTGCCATTACTTCTGTTAACAGTTTTTTTAATGTCATCATCTGTACTCTCTCCTGTTTCCTCATTGACTCTAGACATTTTTTATTCTTCTTTGCATTTTCTAGCAGCTATTGGATTGATTTCTCATGGTCCCTTACAATTTTGAAGCAATTTTCTATTTCCTGGTCACTAATTGCAATCTTATCTTGTATGTCTGAAATTCTGACCTTACATTGGCTCAATCTACTGTGTATATCTTCAATGGAGTTTTTAATCTCCTGGAAATCTGTTTGCATCTGCTTTATGGATTCCATTTGTTTCCTATGTTGGGATTCCATCATGTTCCTCAGCTCCTCTCTAGATTTATCAATTATGTCTTGCACTATGAGCACAATCTCTGCTGTTATGTGAGAAATTATTTCTGATTTCATTTTGTCCAGATCCTCTTTTGTTGCCAGTTCAGGGAGTCCAGGTGGTTAAGTATTAGAGTGTTCCATCTCATTTCCCTTTGGGGTTGCTGTAGGTGATCTGGAAGTCTGGTTTTGAGACTTATTTACATGTCTTCTCATTTGGATATGTGGGGGGGGGTGCTGTTGGGACCCACATGGCTCACTTCCTCTGATCTGGAAGCAGTGGTACAGTGGCCCAGATGCCCCTTCCTCTGCACTGGGAGTGGTGGAACAGTGGCCCCTGAGGCCCCTTCCTCTGGGCTGGGAGTGGTGGAACAGCAGCCTGGTGGACCCTGCCTATGCACTGGAGGTGGTGGTATGGCGGCTCCCAACCTGCTTTAAATTTTACCACAAAAGTAGGAAAGCTGTTATATGGAATTTTTAAAAGCAGTGCTCAAGCCATACAGAACTTATCTTTTAAATGCTGAGGATTTTCTACAAATTGTTTAGATAGTTTCCATCTGGGTTCTCTCATTTAAAGCATGTTTACAAATGACTGTTGTCTGCATTTCAGAGGAATAATTCTTGTCGACCTTGATTACTGTTCAAAGAGAATGTACCTGGGCAGAAGGATGGAGACTATAAATGTTTTATTCCATCCTGTTTTAAACTCTCTCACCTTGGGGTCAGTTATATAATGGCAAACAAGCTAGATAATCTGCTTGGATTGATAACCCTAATCTTCATCCTAGGAAGTTATTTTACATTTCTGTTCCTCAGTTCCCTTATTTGTAAAATGCGGACAGTAAATTCACCCATTTGAAAAAAATTGTGGGGAAGATCAAACATCATGAAACACTTAAGTGATCAAAAAGTGTGCGCTAGGTTGATGTTGCATGAAAACTTAATGCAGAGCTATCTACTATTACAGCAATCAGTGTAGTTTATGAGACTTTATTGGTGATATTACCCAGCATGATATTTTATAATAGATTGCCCAGAAAAATACCCTTCTCCTCCCTGTAAAGAATTTTCAAACATGTCATATTTCCTCAATAGAAATCCAGACCTCCTTGTCTGAAACCAGGTCAGTGGTCTATTTACTCCTACCATTTACTGACTGGAGAGCTTACAGATGATTAAACAAAAGTGGGTGACTGAAATTACTAAAATAGGATGAGTTTTTTTACTCTCAGTGTCTAAGTGTCTTTGCGAGGCTGGATTTAGCACTGAAAACCAGGTAACAGATTAGGAGTAAATATCACGTTGTGATTTCTGTCTTTTTCTACTTCAATTTATTTAACACAGCCCCAGAAAGCTATAACATTAATGCAGAGAAATGCTCAAATGATAAAACTAATCACAGTGTAGTTTGCTTCTTCTTCTTTTTCTCCTTTTTTTTTTTTTCCGCAAAACACAGGCTGTTTGAACAATAAGAACAATGCTAAATTTTAGTTTCAAGAGTTTTGGCAAAATTTTAAATATTTTATAAAGACATTAAAGAATACTATTCTCCAAGAAAAGTTTCAACTAATCAGGAGGGTGCTTTTTAATGTTACAGATACTACTACAGGATGTTTCTTAGCCAATATCGTTTTGAACACATACAGAATTTTAAGAGCCATGATATGGCCCAACACAATGGCCATTCCTCAAATGTACAGCAGAGGGGAAAATTTTCAAATTTATTTGGAAGAATGGAATTTTCTGATGAAGAAAGGAAAAAAAGTATAATTTCTGTCAGAGAGTTACATTGTCAGTAAAATTCTGTTCAAGCTGGACTCTATGGCACAGAGTTATAATCCTTTTCAGGGGCCAAGACAGGAGAATCATCAAGTCCAAGGCCAACTTTGGCAGCTTAGCAATTTTGTGAGTCTCTGAAAAGATTTTTACAAAGCACTAGGGATTTAGCTCAGTATAAATTTCCTGGATTCAATGTCTAATATTCTTCCTGTAAAAAAAGTTTTGTTCAAAACTTCTAATTTTTTTATTATTGAACATGTGTTGAAGATATATGTGTTTTGGAAGCTTTTAAATTTATAGACATTGTGTCTTTGACAGACTTACAATTTGATATTAAACTTCCCTTTCTTGTATTATCAGTGTTAAAAGAAAGGCTCTAACACAGCACTGGCAACAAAATTTCTAAGATTTCTCCTAAATAACACTATTCCTTCTGAATTAGATATAGCTAATCAACACTTACATACATGGCCCTAATTATTAATATTATTGTATTTCTTCCTACATAAACTTATATAACCATGCTTTATGTTTTGAAATATTGTATTGAGATGTTGGAAGTTTGAAGCTTCAAGCAGCCAACTTTCAATTAACATCTATGATTACCAAGGCAGTAAGGAAGTTGGAACAAGAAGGACACATACAGGCTTAAATCTACACCAACTCTGTTTATTCTCTGACTGTTATACTTTTAAAAATGCTGATTTTTCTAGTATTTTTCATCTTTTCTTCTCCAATCATTGTCAAGTTTCTCAGACTCTCTATTCTCTGGCATGCAAAGGAAAATAAAGGAGAAATTGTGTGAAGTACAGTTAGTAAGCCTATAACCTAGGGATAAGGTATATTTAGTTGAAGAATCAGAGGGGTAGATGAGGTTAAAAAATAGAAAAAGAAACAGAAGTCAGGGGGGAACAAAAGATCATTGAACATTCTTCTCTAGGCTTTTCTGTGTAGTTTATAATTTGTAAAGCTCAGACTTATGGGTAGTGTTTTGAAGAAAGTAATATATGGTGAAGTAGAAATAAACCAAATGCTTCTCCTATTTCTCCATGTGTGTGCATGACAGAGACAGCTGAGCATGTTTCTTTATTAACTTCTATCCATGTAAATATCTGTCTGTATTAACTGATCTGGCTATTTAGTCTTTCCCTCAACTAATGCTATGTACTATGGTTATTTCTTTCTGAAATAAATATAATATGTATTTTTCCTTAAAATTTAAGCAATAAAGAACTTAATGTATTACCATTTATATTTAAATAATTCAGTGGGAGGAGTTTAATAGAGAAGAATCAAGTACAGAGACCAAATATAAATTTTAATTTGAGGTTGGCATTAAAGAGCAAAGCATTTATTTTAATAAAACCATGGATGGTTTATACTAATACCACATATGCTCTGGAAACTCTTAATCTTTTATCTTTCAGTAATTACTGTTACATGTCTGGTAAAAAAATGATTAAATGGCTGAATTGGCTTATTCATACTGTGACTCATCTTCAGAATTGCGTTGTGCTATGCCAGGGAAACTTACTATGCAATCTAAATCTGAGCACTGTGCTGCTCACCTCTGGTCCAGCCAGTAGAATATACCATGTGAGAGAATAAACACAGCAGGACTTGGCTCAAACAAAGCTAGTGCAACTTGCGAGACAGGTTAGTGCCTATGGAGGAAGAATGTTCTCTGAAAGGATTCTCAGCATCCAGGGTAAGCTAATAGGGGAGGGGTCGGGGGAAGGTGAGCAAGTGAGTGGCATAGCAGCCCCTCTCCTGCACTGACAGAGCTGAATCAATTCCTTCCAGTTTTCCATTTAGAAATTCTAGTTTCCCCAAGGCTACCTGGACTGAGTGATGTAAGGCTTGGAAGCAGTGCTTTATCTGTTTAGGGTGCAAAGTCTTACATTCACTCCTTGGTAGAAAAATAATAAATGAAAACTGAGTATTTTTCTTGCAGTAAAACTTAGGGTTAAGGTATATTTTAAATTTGGATTCTGTAGAATTTTAAAAGCTAGAAAATATTTCTTAAAGTGAAAGTAAGTCCTTAACATCAAGCAAAATTTCTTATTCATAGTGAAAATTCTGTCCTACTGTTTTAAAATGAATACTAGAATAAACTGGCACAGGATAGCATACCTCTCTCCGGTAGATAAAGGACATTCTAAGTGGGAATTTAATTTAATATATGAAAAATGATTGATAATTATTAATATCTCATTTAATCAACATGGTAGGTACTATTATTGCCATTTTAGGATGAATAAAATGAAGTAAATTGCCTGAAGTCACAAGCCGCAACAGCGGTGGAGGTAATATGGTATTTGAACTCAGGTTCACTTGACTTCAAAATCCAAGACCTTAACCTCTGTAGATGATACCTTTTCACAACAGCTAAGTCTCCCAATTTGGCTGAGCTCTGAGGATAAAAAACTCATTCACAAAGTTACTACATTACAATCCAGTGGAAAAAGCAGCTTTTTAAACAAATATATTAAGAAAATAGACTTATGCCTAAATGTCCAATGGAGCAAGGAAGAGGGAGTGATTAATTTTGACTGCAGGAGATAAGATACTTTGCACAGGGGGAATATTTTGTGCATTTTTATGATATCTACTTTGGGGAGCAATTGATTCATTTATCTCCAAAAAGTGATATCCAGGGAGGCATATTTTGCTTTGATTTACCTCTCTTAAGGTAAAGATATGCAATAACTGTCCATAAATATGGTTTAATAGACAGAAAGTGTTGCTTCTAGAAAAAGCCTCATATTTCTAAAGGCTGTTGCTGCATCACCATGAGCAGGGTTGTGCCTTATGGAGAATGGGTGATGTATTTGGCTATTAGCAAGGCTGTGACTGTTTCACCTTAAAATGCTTATTCCAAATACTGAGAAGATGGTTGTTTGAATTTATGCAGGCTCCTTTTTATAACTATTGCAACTTTCTGTAGTTTTTTAAACTTTGCATGAGGCTTTTATTGACTTTGTAATCTGGAAAATGTGTAGTGAGAATCTAAGAAAATCTCAATGGAAGTACTTTATGAACAAGGCAAACTGTCATGAACGGGCAGTGAAGACGGACAAATCAGGGCTGGAGATTTAGCTCAGTGGTTCCACTGCCTGCCTCGTAAGTGCAAAGTCCCGAGTTTGATCCCTGGTACCAAGAAAAAAAAAAGGACAGATCATATCTGAAAAAGGAATAAATCCTTTGGTTTACCTTGTTCATCTATGGCAGAACCCAGTTCAGAGTTTTCTGCAGGTTATCTCTAATTCTAATTGTGTTTTCACCTGTCCTGAGAAACTGAAGCCACAGATGTCCTTTCTATGTGCATCAAATGCCTTGTGTATAATTACATAAGCTTCAGTGCTGGCACTTGGTGGTCTGTAGGTTAATTACAGGTGTACAGAGGGCAGAGGAAGGTACACAGTTCAGAGCTGGCATTTAGATATTAACAGGTGTTAATGAAAGCAGAACTCCTTTAGCTCCTGCCTTTACAGAAGGTGTCCACACAATCATTTTTGGTCCAAAGAGTGAAGGTTTTCAAGGTATTAAAAATGAGTCAAAGTACATCTTATTTAATTATTTGTGGAAATAAGAGATTACATATGTCAGGGGAAGTTTAAGAATAGCACACAATCCATAAACTCACTCAATGGGGACCATTTCCAGCCCCCATTTCACTATTACAGGTTATTGAAGAAGAATTAATCCCACCAGGAAGGCAGCAGGTGGAGAGGGAGAGGAATTGAGCATTGGAGATCCACTTCTAGCAACAGCAGGGATCTATGGTCAGTAAAAATGCCCCTGAAGTGCATAGCAGGTGTAATTATGCAGGAAGAAACACAAACTATCCACAATAGGCTACATGTGGGATGAGACACAATTCTTCAGGCCCCCACCTTCCTCACAGATGAAGTAGTATTGATGTTATCACCTTTCCGTGTCCTTCAGGACATACTGCTATTTATTTTTTGCATCCAAGAAAGATTCATTGAGTTTCTGCACTACACCTGGTACCACTGATAAGTTTTACCAATTTGATTTGTCATTTTAATCAGATGCTTTTGTCATTTTCATAAATCCTGATTTAGAGACTTCATAATATAGTCCATCATCTAAATATATTAAATAATGTCTCAAAGTCAAGGTGTGAGTCCAGAAGAAAAATTCAGAAATCTACCTTCCTTATTTACGTTTCTTTGCTCTCTCGTCTCTGTCTCTCTTTCACCCTCAGGCTTCCAACACATTTCCTAAGGCTTTAAAAGTAAAATTACATTTTTCTTAGGATTAAACAAATGTTAGGTTTTAAACATTCACTTCTGAGGCAAGATTTCAATATCATATGTTCCTTCTTGTTAACATTTTAGGTTTCCTTCATTCTAGAGAGAATATCCTTCATATATGTGTGACTTAAACATTTTTTCACGTATTCACAGGAAGTTTGAGACATATAAATAGAAAATTACCTTTAAATACAAATCAATTCATCCCAGTTATCTGCCAAAGAGAGAGAGAAAGAGAAAAAAGCAGCCTCCATCACTTCTGTAAAAAGAGGTGGCATAGCTCAACTTCACATAGGGGTGGAGAACAAAAACAGTAACTGCCTAGTACCCAGGATGACAGACACTTGTTAGAAGAGAATGATTCCCCTTCTCACTCTTTTGACTCAGATGCCTGGAATACAACAGGGAAACCATGACAGCTTATTCTTTCTGAGCACCCTTCTGGGAGTGGCATGGAGAAATCAGGGTAATTCTACGGCGTTTATTCTTCAGCCATTAAAGCAGATGCAGCATCTCACTCTTGTCTTTGAAAGTGCATTAAACTACACGTAGAAGAAGTGAAAACTGAAGCAAAACTGAGCTAAGTGTGCAGCTTTGAGAGTGACAAGCAATTAAAGTTATAGGTAAGTCTTAATATAGAATGGATTTATTTCATGCCATGAATTCTTTCAGTTCAAGTACATGTGCTGCTTATTAATGAATCCTAATCTATTAAACTTTAAATACATAACTTTTCATTTCTAGTTTTTCAATGAAAGCATCCTGAATTTAATTCATATTGATCTCAGCTTCACAGTTAGAATGTAAAAAATGTTGATAAAATTCTGAAGATCTATTTGTATTTTTCAAAGCTACCTGAAATTTACTTGATGATATAATACTCACATTGCCTGACTTTTACTTCCAGTCTGTCAAATCCTCAGTGTTAGTTAGCCAGCTATATTCTCCTTTTCACAAAAGAATGCCACTTCAATAGCTATGACTGAGGACATAGCCATTGAAGATGACCTCACTTTCAAATGCTATTTTGTGGGGAAAAAATTGCAGATGTATACAGAAAGATACTGAGGCTTATTGTTTTATTTTTATTTCTTCCTTGTTTCAGTAGTTTTATTCTATCCTGACTCACTGTGGCATAGAAACAATAAAAAAACTATGGAGGCTACTAATTCTGACTACTATAACAGAACAGAAGAAGAATATAATATTCACCATTTCAAAGTATCATTAACAAGTTTATATCAATTATTTTTATCTATCTATCAATCAATCATCTATCAGTGTGTTTATTGTCTACCTTCCTGGATATCCACATATTTTTATCTATTTCTGTTTTAACATCATAAAATGAAGGGTATACAAATGGTAAATTGTATTGCTTTAAGAAAAATGCAACATAAAAAGTTAACCCAAGGTAAAGTGAAATGTCATTTACATTGACTACCTTCTGTACCTATCTGACTTACAGTCATTAGGTTAATCAATACTTTTCTGCTACACAAAAACAACCACTAATCAACAGAGAAAAGTGTGATATTGTGGCCATGCAAATAAATTATTCATTGTAATTGATAAAGCACTTCAAGACATAACTTTATTGGAAATTAATATTAGTGAGATAAATTATAGATTATTCAAATCAGTTATTGTCTCTATTTTAATATATTAGTCAATATTTGTCCAGCAAGAAGCTCATGGCAATGTTTTAAGATATTTCATTGCAGTCTCATGGTTTTTTTTTTATAAATGTGAAATTATTTCTGCAGTTGTGTATAAATATATGGTCTCCCTCTAGAGAAATGCTTTTCTTTTATGCTTCCATGAAGACAACCATCTTTTATTTTACAGAATTATAGACCAAGCCACTGGCAAAAACCAAAGCTAGTATTATATCACTTTCTAACTTGTTCCCAACTATTTGCACTAGCCTTTCACTTTTTTCCTTATAAATTTGATATTTTAAATTTTCTCATATAAATGTTCAAGTTTTAGTTTTTCCAAGTGTATATCAGTATTTCCACATATGTGTTTATGTTTAAATACAGATAGCCTATTGTTATAAGTACATCTTGTAATTCTAATCACAGGAAAAGGAAAGCTCAGTTTTACAAGATGACTTCAGTGTGTGGTCCCTGGCACCTGTGAAGGAAGCAGAAGACGAAGGAGCTCACCTCTGGTTCCTGAAGTTGCCAAATGAGGCCTTTGTTTCCTCAGTCCTTGAGTCCTTATCTTATGCAACATTTTCTCATAACAACAGGTAGTGTAAAAACATCAAACTGCATCTTAAGTATAGGTAGTCAAGTTGACTGAGGAAGGATATTAAAGTTAAAATTTAAATGGCCATTCAATATATAAAATGAACTTGCTTTTAGTAACTGACTATAATTCCCACTGCATTTTCTTATACAGTAACTCTTTGACCATATAATTCTCACTGATCAAATTCAGTGAGTCTAGTTTGAAACCCTAGAAAGCATATTTATATAAAAATATATTATTTCAGAGTGAAGTAGAATTTTTAATTGACACATTTAGTGTCATTAATATTAGTACAGGATAAACTATGAAAAGGTTAAATGTTCTGAATGCCTCATGGTGCTGAAAGTCATAACCTGCCATTCCTTCACCAGATAGTCACTGAATGCCTCTTAAGTTCAAGACCAAGATGCTTAATAAATATTTGTTACATGAGTAAATGTTTCTCCTGTGTGTTTCGGCCTTATCTGGTTAGTTTATTGCTTCCTGTAATGTGGTTCAGCTGTTAGTCAATTGCTTGTAGCTGAAAATTTTATTAAAAAAATAAGATTATTCATTTTACAACAAAAGAGAAGAAATAAGAAGACAATGGCTGACACGGAGATTTCTGCTCTTCCTGTTCAGATACTTGCTATCTATTAATTCCATTCTTATTTCATTAGGAAATATTCACAGAAGCAAAATATTTACCCTTGGTTCTGTCTACCTTTCACCCTTCCCAAGGGTTTTATATAACAAGACTGACTAAATCTTAAAAGATTTACGTAGGTTTAAGTAGCATTTTCATTACTGGGTCTGAAGTCAGCTTTTGAATTGATACTTAATCCTATTAAGAAAAATAAAGTGATACTAAAAAGGAAATTCTTTGTAAAACCCAGCATGAAACAGACCCAAGCATTAGCTTTTAGCTTCTGATAATGTGCTTCGTGTAATGTTTTAGCCAAGGTCTTGCACAAAATTGAGTCCTTAGCCCTCACAGTAATTTTTAGAATAATTTTTACAAGCATATGAAAGGATAGCTTTCAAAAGGCAACTGTAAATCTCAGAGGTCCCACTGTGGCCAGTGACAGCTGCTAAATGGAAATGGATGAAAAGCAAGCAATGCAAATACAAAGCAATTTGCACAACTCCTGGTCCATGTGAAGGGAGCTAATGGCAGTCAGTGCTGCTCTGCTATTGTAAAGTCACTTGCCTTGCAAACTGTAGATCTCGCCAACACTGTTCTGACGAGTAATGTGATGCCAGTATGCAC
The DNA here is from genome assembly GCF_000247695.1 of Heterocephalus glaber. Next base: position 109,243 of record NW_004624840.1, read on the forward strand.
TGCGAGGAAGAGAGATGGATTTGGATAATGTCATTGGTTCAGTCAAGCTTGTCTGAAGCTAAAGAGAAAAAGAAAACACGTCTTAGGCTTATTTAAAATATTACACTAAAATTTGCTTTTTTAAATGAGGGTAGAGTATGTGGGACTTTTAAAGTATAATTGTACTCAAAAAATATAAAATGAACAGTTTAAAACAATTTAATCTAACCCATTAACTAAAAAGGGAAAAAGATGGTACAACTGATTCCAAGGAAAATGACAGTGGCATTTAGCCAACTGGGCATGCTGGTGTAATCCAAGATAATTCTATTTCTCCAGACAAATTTATTTGCATTCCTATGGACAAAGTTTTTCTGCATTACTCTTGGATTTCCACAACATATAGAATGGTAAAATAACTTTAAAAATGGAGATGCAAGTCTCTTCAGAATCAGATATTCCAGAATAAGACACCTATTATCCTTTTTTTCTAACCATTTCAGTCTCTTCTGGACACTTTCTCTAACCTTCGCAATGGTTGTTTTTCTCAAATACATTTTTTCCTTGCCTCTGCACTAGGGACTTGCACATATAAAATTAGTGTTGTTGTTTTTTTTTTTTTTCCTGAGAAATTCTAGAAGGGTGGTGCATTTTCTTATTTCAAGTGTACATTTTAAGGTTAGTCAAAGAGATCCACACCATGTCACAATATTTGCTTAGGTATATGATTAATTCAAAGAAAACAATAGTTTACATTGCATTTTTAAGAAAAACTTATTTTAATTAATTCGCACCAGGTTTTAATAAACACACAGAAATGGCTTTATTTGATCTTTATACATATTTTTCTGATATAACATGAGCTAACAATGACTTTTTGACCAAAATGTGAATCTGCTTATGAATAAAATTTCATTTTTCCTTAATGCTTGACCTTTGGCAAAGTGGGGGTTGTAAAGACTGACTCTATCTACCTTCTGTGTAGTGCCTACCCCACCGTGTTCAGTTCCTTAAACCCCCTGCGCCTGGCCTTGGGTTCTGCCCCTTCTACTCTTCACAGGAGACTGAGGTCAGGAACGTACTTGATGCTGAAACATCTTTTAAATCTGCATAAAACTAAGAGGACTTTACACTTTAATAGATGGTGCAAGACTTTAAGCATATTTATTTGATTTTATGTTTTCTAGTGATGACATTTTCAGAACAAAAGTGTCATACAGTCAATTTAAGTTTAGTGCCATTGAATTTTTTTTTTAAAGAAGACAGGTCCAAAAAACAATAATACAGCCACTTTTTATACTTCTTGAAATTTGGTATATTTCAAAATTTCCTCCTTATTTACAAAAATTGGTGTACTATCCACATTCACCTCCTATTATGTGTGTGTGTGAGGTGTGGAGAAGACAAATATCTGGATTAGAGTAGAGCAGAGGTTTCAGAATCTTTGGGATGCTTGTTAACAAAGCACATTTCCGATTTGTCTCTAGTCCTAAGTGTTGTGCCCGCAGTTACCCACGTTAAGAACTGTGGGGGGCCTTGCCCCCCCGCTAGAACTCTTGAGTGCCTTTTACGGACATATCCGGGCCTGCTGCAAATCTACCCGGCAACAAGGAAGTAGCCCCAGTACCCTCCTCTTGCTCCTCCCCTCTAGCCCTACGGTATATATGTTGTAACAGCTTCTGCAATAAACGAGACTTGATCAGAAACCTGTCTTGTCTCCATCTCTCGTGTCCCCTGTCCCCTCTCATCCTCGCTCCCCCTCTAGGGTCTCCGTTGACTTACCCGCGGGCCGGGACAAAGAACACCCAATATCCTCATATAGATCACAATTTGTCACCTACTACTATATGAGAATAGAGTCAAGGCTCATTTTTACAAGGTGTTTTTGGGAGAAAAGATCTTTCCCTTCTGAAGTCAATTTCCCATATGAGGCAAAAATTTAATTAAACACCTACATTTTGAATTTGGGTCAGCAGTGCCCATTAATAACATCAATTAATTTGCGAAATGAATCTCATATTAATCACTGTTGTTTACTGTGTAATCTTTCTCCTTTTAAAATCTATGATAATTTGTCATACAAAAATTTTTAAGTTGATGAAAGTGATTTTGCTTCTATTTTTCTTTTAATTCTGGGAAACATTTTTTTCTTCCTCAAATGGTCAGTCAAGATTAAGAATCACGGAAACACAATAAACATATTTTATTTTCTGGAAACAAATAATTGGAAACCACTAGAGAATAATTCTCTCCCTACCATTTTTGTCTGAATCACCCCATATTGTTTTATATCTCATGTTTCTCTAGTTCTTCTCTTCATTGTTGTCAAGTCCTGGCATGCCATTCTGTTTCTTCATTTGTTTCTTTATTTTCTCTTTATTTCACTTTTACATTGGAAAAAATGGGAACATATGTGTTTAAGACTTGATTATGGATTTCTGTGGAATCTTTACAGATCTTGTCCACTACATCTCAGATGTCTAAGTATTCTGCTCAACATTAGGGAGTCCACTTGCCATTTATGCTTACGTTTTAAGAACTGCTGAGGACTGGATTGTGTCCTCCACCATATCCCGTGTTGGAGCCCTAACTCTTGATATGACTACATTTGGAGATAGGTCTTGCAAAAGTTAATTAAGTTTAAATGAGGCTACAATGTTGGTACCCTCATTCAACAAGATGGTATCAGAAGAAGAGACACTAGGGATTAATGTGCACATAGAAAAGCCCACGAAAACACACAACAAGAATGTGGTTACCTGTAAGCCAAGGAGAAACCAACCCTACTGCAATATTGATTTTGAATTTTTACTCTCTATAATTGTGAGATAATACATTGCTGTTGATTAAGCCACCCAGTCTGTGGTGTTTTGTTTTGGCAGCTTTAGCAAAATAATACAACTACTGTTCCATGGGCGATACAACATAGAGTATAAAATCTATCTGATTTGTCCAATGACTTTTAATTTTGTTATGTTATGTATTATAAATTGGCCTTTTTTTTAAATCTGTTTTTCTTTTTGGTGGTACTGGGGATCGAACTCAGGTCCTTGCGCTTGCACGGCAGGCAGTGGAACCACTAAGCTAAATCCCCGGCCCAAATTGTCCTTTTTGATTGGCATGATGACAAAGTCAATGTGACAATAGTTCAAACACTTTTATTAGACAATTTTGTTGGTTCTAATTTTAAACTCTTCATAAAACTTCATTTGGTGAGAGAATTCAAGAGAACATAGAAAAATTGTCCTTAACTATTTTCATATTGTAATAATGTTTCAAGTGAACACATTAAAAAATAAGGTTTAAAGTGCTAGAGTAATTTATTTTTTTCCTATTGGGTTTCCCATATAAGAGAAACCATGCAGTATTTAAACTTGTAAAGTGCTATAGTAATTTCTTAATTGAAAGAACAATGCAACAACTTGAACTGGAAGATGTTTAGGATCACAGTAGTAAATATTTAAAAACATATAGGGCACTTTGTATTCAAAGTAAAATAAATACCTATGTTTACATCTCTATCTCTGTATCTCTATATCTATGATGTACCTACATATGTGAAAAATCATATTGTGAGATCTGTTCTAAGCAGTTACTGTGTTTTAAGAAATTAGGCAAGTGTTCTCTGGCAGGGTCTACTGTGATGATTTTTGGTGGCATTTGCCATTGGAAAATTCCTCAAGAGAAACCACAAAATCGTGCAGTGCCTTGGACCAGATCTCCCTCCGTATTTTACTGTGAACACTTTCACACAGGCAACACACTCATCTGTTTCTCCTTTTGCATAGACAGGGTCAGGTTTCTAAAATGATGCTTCAGCATAGATGAAGAAACCAACTAGACAGAGAAGCACTTAGTTCAGCTCTTGAAACATTTGCCAAGGCTTTCTGCAATCTTCGGCCCTAACCTTTTGGTTCCATTCTTTTGAAACAACATTTATTTCCTGGGGATACTGAGTAATGAATTCATAGTTGCTTATTTAGCATCTGGGAATGGTGGAAATAACAGCTCAGCCAAGTGCAGAGTTAGGGTTGTGAAAGCTATGTCATAAAGCCCACAGCCAAAGAGCAGGATTTAGTTCCAAAATGTGCTGTGTGGGACTAAAATTAATACCTTTAGTTGAGCATCACACAGACAATGGTCATAGTGTCTTCAAGTTGATGATAAAGGAGACTGAAGAGAAGAGAAACATTTATAGGACTCTCGCACAGAGATCTCTTCCATTTAGGCAATAAATACACAAATGCATGCATTTATAAATATCTGAGACCAATAGATAGTATCAAAGTAATACTTCACTACTGTTTCCTGCAGCAAACTTTATTACCCTCTCTCCTAAACTTTGGGAAACTCTTTTGAACATATCTTGTTGAAAGGGTAGTTGTGAGGAACCATTTCTTTGGAATTCAATCATGACTTTGCATTACTTGTGACAACTTTTGTTTCTTATTACCTTTTCAGGAATGTTTGTATAGCAAACAGTATTAAAAGTCCACTGTTATTTCAACATGGGTATTGATCTTTCCCAGGAAAAATGATTTGATGGTATTGATTTTTCCCTCCTCAACATATGGCAATATGGGACAATTCAGCCCTACCTTAAGAGGACTTATGCTACCAGGAAGAAGCAAGTGGGGCTTGGAAACTATTGGGATTTTTAAGAAAGGAAGAGCTACCACCACCTCTTTGTTATTTTACAAAAAATAATCTTTTGGATTACCTTATTGCCTTTTGTACTTTGCTCCTTTGAGACTTTTTTCCTTCTGTAATGAACATTAATGCTAATTCATTAATCCATATAAAATTCATTTGTACAAATAACTTTGACTTTCCTTGTACTCTGTATCACCATAGTGCTTGCCTAGAAATTTAACAAAATATGTTAGCATTTGAGACATAAATGTGTATAATTGGGAGAGAAGAAATTTAGCACTGAATTAACATTTATGAGCTATATCCTATGTACCTGGCAATGTGAGAACTAGTTCCATATGTTATCGCTTTGAATATTCATATAAGGTATAGTAAATGTGCCATCTTAATTTCGTAGACAAGGACTATGAGGTACAGAAGGCCTTATGTTTTGTTCATGGAATGCAGGCTTCATAGCCTGTGATGTTCTTTCTTCATCACCACAGCTCATTGCAAAATAAATGATGGGCTCCTCCTCCGGGAGCAGTGAAAGTGAGAATTACCCCCTCGGAGTAAATTTCACAGGAATAGTACCATGTTATGAAGCAAGATGGTAGCATCCACTTTCACTGTCAGCTGACTTGCTGTGGAATTCAAACATACAGCTGCCTACATATTTCATTTCAGGCAAGCAAGGTACTTAAATTTCTTTTAAGATTCACTTTTCTCTTTAAACTAGAGTTAATGGTCTCTACTTTAAAGGTTGTTATAAATATATAAGGTATGGTTTTAGAGTGAAAAGAATTGTGTTTGTCACATCTGAAGCGTTTGACAAAGACTGCTGGATTGTTACTGTCACCACTGCATGGGAAAGGTGACATAGATCAGAGGTACCTGTGTACATATGTGATCAACACATGGAAATCTATTCAAATTGAACTATCAAAGGAATGACAGCAAAGATAGAGACATATGTTTGGATCTAAGCTTAAGAGCTAATTAAACCACAAAACCCAAGAAAGATGTATGTGAGAAGTAGTTCATCAATGTGGAAAAATGAGGAAAGGTGGGAAATAGGTGAAAATGTTAGTAGCATAATGTGGGTATTCATGTATGTACATGTGTGCACTTGTGTATACATGCTTATATATATGCACAACCACACATACATCGTGAAGCCTGGAAAAGGTTAGTCATAGCTTTCTCTATATGATGAAGGGAGTAAATAATGTTCCATGATGCATATGTCAACATATTCCTTGTCATGACTGAGGCAAGAGGGATTGAGTAAGGAAATAGATAGATTGTAAGTACTGCAAAGATAAGTGGCCAGGAAATGTGCTAATGTGACTTATGAAATGTATGCCAGCTGTTAAAAAATGTGCTACTTAATAAGACAGTACATACAATGTAGCTTCCCAGTTGAGAACATTGGGCTTTATTTGTTTTTGGAAATGACCTCATGAAACTTGAAACTATATGGGCCTAGAGGCGCCAGGACCATCAGCCAGCCAAGCTGGGCACTGTTTGGATTCATTAAAATGGTCCTCTGAAATTTGAAGGTTTATGGGCAATTGGTTTCTAACAGATTTGGCTTAATTTTCGATAGGGGACATCTCACACTTGATCTTCCATTTTATTCAAGATAAATGGAAAGGAATTAGAAGACACCTTGCTGAATTTGTACCAGGATAACAAATAAAATGTTATTTACACAGTCATTTAGTGGAAGTTGCTAGATGTCATTCTGTTGAACTTCTCAAAATATTATTTTCATTAAACTTGAAACAAAATGGATGTTATTACTATGTATTTTAAACTATATATTGAACAAAATACTTTCAAGTCCTGTGGAAAAGCTGAGCTTTACAATAACATCTGAAATCATTACAAACATCAACATTAATACTTTAAAAATCATTCTTATTTGTAACCAATAATATTTTTAAGGATATATGTTTATAACCTCTGTCTCCCTCTCCTTCTCTCTCTCTTGCCTTTCTCTGCCCTTCCCTGCTTCCTCTCCCACCGTACTCCCTCCTTCCCTCTGTCTCTCCCCTTCTCAATAAAGTAGGGGCATCTACTAGGTACTCTTTTAATATAAGGAGCATGATGAATATACACTTAACATAAAATTTCATAGTAACTCTACATCAAAATTTTGCTTTTTAAAATTTTAGACATTTAAGTATCTAGAAGCTGTAGTTAAATTTACATAATTTCTAATATCTGCACATAATAAAAGCTTATTGGTCACAATGAATGACCATGAATTTTTAGTGGCCATTAAAGTATCTTTATTATATTTGAAAACAAAACTACATTTTTGGCCAGCCATTTTGTGAATCAGCTAATAATCAGTGAACTTATCCCCATTCTGAAGTACCTAAGAAGAGACTCCTAAATTTCAGAGAAGATAAATGACTTCCCTTGGCATGGTGCTTCCACACACCGCCTATGCTTTCATTGAACACATTTCAGGAACTGACAGTGCTGTGGTTTTGATGTAAAATGTCCCCCAAAAGCCAGCTGTTGTGCGTTGAGGGAGTGATTGGATCATGAGGCTGCTAATCATCATTGCTCATCAATGGACTAATCCCATTATGAGAGGATTCGTAGCTGAAGGGTGATTGGGAGTTGGGTCCCGGTTGAAGGAAGTGGTTTAAGAGGGTGTGACTTGGGGACTATGTCTTGTTGCCAGCCCCTTTCTCTCTGATTCATTCTCTCTCTGTGTTTCCTGACTGCCATGAGATGAGCAGCTTTCTTTTGCTGTGTCTTTCTATCATGATGTTCTCACTTCAGCATTTACCTAAAAGCAGTGGAGCCAGCTGACAATGGATGGAAACCATGAGCTAATATAATTTTTTCTTCCTTTAACATTATTGATCCTCCCATGAAATTCTTACATCAGCCTTTTAGAATTTAGTTTGCCCATTAGTGGCCCATATATATATATGTATATATATATATATTTTTCTTTCTATTTTACAGCACTGTTCCCCTAAACATGACACTGATTTGTTGGGTTTATGTATATATATCATAATGATAAATTTATACGTTGATCACTTTGATTAGCTTTTGAAATGTATGCTTTTTCTTTAAGGAAAACATTTTTTTTTTAGTGATCCCTTATTGTTGCTGAGTCCCAGGAAGGCAAATAACAGAAACAAAATTGTATATTTTAACATAGATGCTGCACTCTTTTATGTTAGGCAGTCATTCTTTTTTTTTTTTTTTTGCTGTTTAATAAGTTTAATTTGTTTTGCACGTGGTTCACAGAACCACTACACGAGGGGCTGGATTAAATATTGCAACATTAAAATTTCCCAATACTGACCAGGATTCCAGTTCATCACATTCTCAATGTTGACCTCACAACAAGGGGGGAATGGAGTGACCTTTTATTGACAGTAGTTAGCAGTAATAAGGCTACTATATATCCTTACAATCCCCCAGAAACCTATGGTTCAGTGTCACAGAGAAGGGTTCTGAGGCTGTTCTTTTTCGAAGCTTTCCTTGAGCAGGTCTTAGTAAAGATTCCAATTCTGTTTAGCACCCCGAGTGGGGGAAACATCTTAGACTAATAAAGCTGGACAGATCTGATTTTTAGTATCTTACATTAAAACTCAAGGCTGTAAGTACTTAGCCAAATTAAAAGACACTTTAGTGGAGCATTGCACAAAGAAATGCTAGAAGACAGCTAAATCTTGACCAAAAACGAATAAACTGACAAAAAGGTCCTCTCAGCTCTAACAGGAATTTTTTTAAACAGTTGTAGAAACTACACCTATTGTAATTGAAGGTACTAGATAACACTGAAAATAAAGAAGGGAGATCTGGCCACTTAGCAAGGCCTTACTGTTAAAGGTTATGCAAGATCGCTTCCCCCTTGTGCCATGGGGAACAAAACACCTGTTCAATAACAGCGACCATCCACACCTGCCCGGAGATGAATGGAATATTCCTGTAGTGCACCACCTCAGGTTCTCTGACAGGATGGTGGTAAGTCACAAGGCCAACACAGCCTTCTCAGTCCTCAGTCACATGTCAGTCACATGTCATTGTACCAGCTTGTGCAATAAAGCTCACTCGTTTTCGGAATTTTGTGATTTTTGACTGTTCACGATTTTAGAAGTTTCGGTGAATATTGAAATGGAGGGGGCAGGGCTGTGCAATGGAATGGAAAGTTTCCACATTGCAGTATGTGCATCCAACTACAGTACCTTCTTCCCACCACCCTCTGCCTCCCACTAGGGGGAAACCAATATAAATGGGCCAAATGGAAGTGCTGAAGTGGTGGGGGTTGTGAGAGGTTGGTGGTCAGTCCCTTGTACCTTCCATACACAGGAACCATTCTTTCAGAACCATGCAGGAGGTGGCATAAAGGTTGAGGCCATGGCAAAAGGAGGGCGAGGTGAAACAGTAAAAAGCAGTCTCCTGTATCTAGAACCCACTCCTGTCTTGGAGAAACAAGGTTAATTATTCCAGTGAGTTGAAAACAGTATTAGGATTTAAATTCTAATCCATCCACATCAAAGCATATCCCTACCGTACCCATATAAACAGGAAATGCAGACAATCACAGATAATGCGCTGTTGTAACTACACGTGCCTGGAGTCAGGGCAGAGGAGCCATCACTCTAGGCACTTTTGGAGGTATTGTTATCTCTTGTTCAGTCTTGGCACCATTTTCCTTTACCTTTACCCTGAAGACGACTACCAGTTCACATCTATTCATTACTAAAAAGTCTCGTCCCCTAGTGATAGGAGTATGGCATATACAGGATGATTTTCACTAAAACCCTGCAGAATAATGAACCCTATGTGCTACCACATTTTCTAATAGAGGATTTCAAGACATAACAGCCAGAGCCGCCACATAAGGAAATTCCAAGGTTCCATTTGATGCAGGGACAAGAACTCGACCCCCTCAGCCTGGAGCCCTGAGAGTGTGGCCTTACGGTGGATTCTTCTAGAATACAGGGTCAGCCTTGGTACCTGCTGGTGTGTTTCTACTGTAGGCTTATGGTAAAGGTAAGACAAGCAAGGCTACTAGACATTTTCTTTGTCTGGAGGAGCTTCTAGAGAGATATGGTAGGTGGGGGAGGAAGGGAAGGGAAGAGAATACAAATGTGATTTGTAGACAATTCAGGTTAGTCTGAGGTTAAATAATTCTATTTCCTGGCTACTACATGGCTCTCCTCCACCCCTCCCAAGAACATCAGGGATGTTCCTGGGATGAGAGGACTAGTGATTCGCCCAGTTCAACATTCAGCCTGTGAAAGAAGCACTAGGGGATATAGTCTGTGGAGGGACCCGTTACTCTCTGTTGCATGTCACCAAGTAGTCCCAGGCTGTAATTCCTTTTGGTAGGCCATCATATAGGGATTCCTCTTAAATCTTCGGCAGTCATGTATTGATTAGGCTGGCACCACTGCTTGCACCAAAAGCTCTTTAGTTTCCAATTTGTTACAAGTGTTTTCTTTTACCCAAGGCAGGGAGGTAGAGCCCTAGAGCTAGCAGTATTTCAGGAATGTCCTTGCTCTTGAGCCAGTCATTTTTCTTATACAGTAATAAATTTAGTTGACTACATGTAAGAAATATATAGATACATATTACACACACACACACACACACCACATCTACAATACAAAACAAATTTTAAGGAAAAAGAATGTGATCTAATTTATGTATCATTTCTCATCATTTCCATCTCATCATGATTTTATATAGAAATATGTGCTTTTTCATGTGTGTTTAAAGACTCTATTTTATTTGCTGTTCTGAAACTCAACAGCAGTAATTGAATTGATAATTGAGATAATTGATAATTGAGCTCCACTTTCAACAGTGACCATAATAACTCATTCTAACTGAGCTTGTGTCAGTTCATTACAACCAGTATCTCTCTGTAAAAGAGAATTACACAAATATGTGAAAGGTGTTCCCCAGGAGGGACCTGGTTATTGTCAGTAATAATGAAGATCCATGTTTTATGTTTGTTAAAAGATAAGCATTAGAATCTTAAATAGAACTTTGAAGAATGGAGTTATGTGCAGTTATTATATATTATGTCACTTCTAATAAAAAATATAACTTTTCCTATTAAACATCTATGAACATAATCAGAAGTGAATCTGCAAAGATGATTTAAAAATTTTTTATATACTGCTCATCAGAGCATAATGACTCCAAATTCTTCAGACTTTTAGTATAGAATAACTAATTAGTATTTTCTCATAGATGGTAAGAGGTTCCTGTAAATTATGGCTAAGAAGAATGTTTGAATGGAATCCTGAAATGGAAGCCAAACTACTGAGAGTAGAACTCTTTTTGTTCCTTGAAAAATCATAAGTAAATATATGTTCGCTGGTTATAAAAACATTACTATATTTTATACATACCAAGAGGCCACCCATTGTAAGATATAACATTATTCTACATAGTGCTATGATGTAGATAGTGGTGCCAATTAAACTGCAACTCACATTTGACTTCAGAGATGCTGAAATGTGAAAAAAATGTACATTTTGGAATTGGTACAATCTGGTAATATTTTCCAGCTTATGCAACTATTTATATAAAACATTTCAGAGCATGGTAGAAATCAGTTATTGGGTAAATCTTATGGTGAAGCATAACTGGAGATGGGCAAATGTAACTTCTAGTCACAACATATGTTATGCAGACACAAAGCTGGTACTTTTTATCCTCTTCTCTTGAGCCCCTCTCCTCTTTCATCTTCCTCCAAGATGCAAGTCTCTTTAACACATTTCTATGTCACTGGGTGGCTGGGAGAGTGAAAAAATACTACTGCTTCATCACAATTGTCTTTAAATGTTGCATTATAAAAGGATATAATTTACTTAAAACAATTATTGCTCAAAATGTTCACGGCTGTTGAAACTAGGATTTTTTTAGTTTATTAAATACTTGAATTTGACTTTTCATCCTTTATATTTCTAAAAACAAGAAATATTGTACATAACTACAAATAATAAAGACAAAAATTACTTCTTTCTTTTCAAGGGAAGGTGTTTTGTGTAAGACTCTGATGTTGCTTTGTCTGCTCACCAGTGTTCAGAACATTCATAGGATTTACAGCTTTGGGCAACAACCCATTTGGCCCATTTTGCTCATGAGAACAATGTAGCCTTGCCATCTTGCTGGTATTTCAATAGCACTCATGCTATTTGTCTTTAAATTGTACACAAGGCAATTCTGATGACCAGAAGATAGGAATTTCAGCAGAATAGGAGCATCTTAATTTTTTAAAAATTGTGTTGTGTAAATCTTATTACTTAAGGCTATCAGCAAATATGCTTTTAAGTTATTTATAATATTAGAAGTTTAGCTATTGCTAATGCCAATCCTCTCTTCCTTATATTTAGATATCAGAAAAAAATTTTTTCCTCCTTTTCACTCATATTTTGTTTTACCCATGGTCTTTTTATAACTTTTGTCAAACAGAAAAATGTTCAAAGTTTCTTTCATATATTGTTTATGTGTGTGTATAGTAGATCCATGAATATCCAAAATTAAATTATTTTGAGGTATTTGAAACTTTTGTTTTTATGATAACTTTGCTCTTATTGAAAGTCAGTAGGGTGCATCACCTGGGCACATATATGATGGGGTTTCTGAAGAATGCCTTCCATCATAAAGAAAGTCAAATCTTTCCTTCATGGTGTTCCACATGTACAGCACAGCAGTTTTTGGTAATGGAACTCAAAGAATTCTGCTGATTCTAAACATGAGAATGATCTCTGTGAAATGGAAACAAATTCAAATTTGCCAGATGGCTTAAATATCTAGCTTTAATAATTTCCTCAACAATTTGAATATTAGGAATCCTTTGGAAATAATTCCAGTTTAAAATTTACACCCTGGCTTCCTTCTTTCATGCATTTCCAAAACAAAATTCTCATTTAAAAAAGCACATGTTTTGGGATTAAATAACCAATGAAAATATAGACTACTGCCAGGGATTTACTCAGTGGCACCACACCTGCCTCACAAGTGCAAGGTCCTGAGTTCGATCCCTGGTACCTGCCCCCCCCGCAAAGTAAATAAAGAAAATATAGACTACTTAAGAGTATTTGCCCCTTTTCTGCCATGAATACTCTCTGACCCTCAGATGAATACAGGACTGAGAAGCTGTAGTGATAGAAACAGCAGTGGAAGGCATCTTCTTCCACAAAAGTCATTCTCCACAGAGAATTCACTGAGGGGTTCACAATGAGTTGATTAACCAAGAAATCAACCAGGCTCCATTGCTATGACAGTATAAACTGGCTAAAATTATGTATTTATTACTGTTCATCAAAATTTGTATAATCTTTTAAATCACATTAAAATACATAAGTATTATGTATTTGATCAATGTTAATCTCACATGGTCTATTTTGAAAAGTGGAAAGCCAATTAGGAGTGTCATCTTATTTTGCAGTAAATATATATCAAAGGCTATGTGATGTTTTTCCATCTTAGATTTTATTTGTACCATTTCAACTTCTAAGTTCTACTACTACTTAGTTTATTGCACAGGTTTACATATTATTTTAAATTGTAAATGAAGAGTTAGAAAGAAGGTATTAAAGTATTATTTCATAGTAACTTCTTTTCTTTTTGGGGAGTTTCATATATGTAGAGGAAGTATCTTGAAAGAAGAAAAAAAGTTATGTCTTGGAGACCTGGGAATCTATGCTCAAGGTGCTAAAATTTTGGGAATTTGGGTTATTTTCAAGTTAAGGCAGCCTGCTCTCAGAAGAGCATTAGTTCAGCTTATTCTGAAGAAAGGACCAGATGTGATTTTTTTAACTAGCATTTTAAACTAGATTTTTAAAAACTAGCATTAACAGCCTTTAGAGAGAAGCATAGTTGTGAAATCATTTTTGAAATTAAACCAAATACTCCATTTACAGATATGCAGGAAGTGATGTCATTTCTGATTCTGAGATTTAAAGAAACATGTAGTTTCTTTTATTGAGCTTCACTGAGGCTGCTGTTTAAACATCTGCTACATTTTCCCTTTCATCTGAGTGTTGGTCCCACATATGGGGTTCACACCCCAGTTTTAGACTGTCCAACATCCTAGTGAGTGGACTGCTGTCTCAAAACCTTCAATAGCAACTGCTTGACTGTATTTCCCAAATTTGCTTCTCTGGGGAACAGGTCATAATACTCACAAAACATACCTAATATAAATTAAATTTTGTTTTGCAAAAGTTTTGGCACAAGGTTGATAGACATACTTGAAAGAATGTGAAAGACATGATGTCACCACATCTAGAAATAACAATTTACTGTTTTTTCTTAATTTTACAGATCTTATGATAATTCAAAATCATTCCTATGTCACCATCAAAAGAATGAATACTTTCACCGGACTTTCTATGGGTCTGATCCGATTCTTAGCACTTTATGTAGACTAATGTGCAGAAACTTCAAAATAGTCATATAGATAGAGCCATAATACCCCCAGTGTTACAGGCAAAAGAAAAGGAGACTCTTAGAGGTTAAAGACTTGCCCAGGATTACAGAGCCAATGAATAGTCAATGATGCTGGGTAGAGAGAAGAGAACTCAAAGTGTACGCCCTTCTTTAGGGTAGACAATGGCAGATGCATGAAAGAGCACATGGCAATCCCTTCCTGAAGTACCATTTAAATCACTCCGCTTATACAAAAACTTGCCTGCTTAGAACAACTACAGGAAAGAACTTCAACTGTTAAGTAACAGCAAATGATAGCTCAATCTTCATTTTGTTTGCCAGCAACACATCAGGACTTCATAAATATGGCTGGTAATGGACAAGGAACTCAAATAATTTGAAATTTGATTGTTCTATTTTTTCGCTTGATTTAAACCACTGGAGAAAATATCATATTACTAAGATAATTGTTACAAGGGTTTGGATTTAACCCAAATCTTCCTAAAAGATTACATCTTATCAGAACCCACGATAATTCTTCAACCAGTCCCATAGTAACATAGTCATAATCCTCCTAATTCTGATGCTGTTCACCCATTCCCATGGAGAATCAAATTTCCCATGGATTTGCTCTTGTCCTACTTAGGTATTAGGATGGATCTCTTAACAATATTTCAGATGAAAACTTAAAATATATATGTAGTACTGGGAAAATTTGAAATGAATTAAGAATATACTTTAATATTGTAAGATCAAAATTTAAAACAAAAATGATTGAAAAAACATTGTCTTACACTTGAATAGTTTATGTGTCTTATGGATGCATCTTGAATAGAATTAAGATGCTCCCAAAGTACCACTTGTTCTTTCACAGAAGAAATCTGATACATCTCTATAACTCCTGCAGAAAGAACATCATCTCTAAGGATTATAGTCAACAATCATTTCATTCATTATTTTTCAAAGCAGTAAAGTTTATACTTCAACAGGCTATAAATTTTCCTACTTCAGATTCTTTATTAAGTTACTTCTTATTGATCCTGAAACTGTAGTACAGTTCCAGAACAGGATACTAGACAAACTATTCTGTTGATAAACAATATACTCTCTTTCTGTTATCATTTTATTATTGTCACTGAAATACAGATAGAAAAAGTTAAATATTTCAGAGGACCTAGGATAAAGATAAACAGGAAAAATGAAATCTTTTCTTGTGGAATCTCAATTTTCCTAGAATTCCTTGGCATTTTGTGCACTTGCATGCAGAGCTATGTGAACAGAATTGCTCTTATTTCATGCTTCAGGCACTCCAGCCTTCTTTGGGTAACCGAAAAAACAGATCATACATATGTCAATACACAGAGGGTAAGGTCCCAAGCAGTGGCCACAGGTAACATTGACTAGGATAGTACAGAGATGAGAGGCTGGGCCTCACAGGTTTGGTAACTATGGTGAGCCTGGGAGGCCAGGGTAGGGGAGGACAATGAGGCATCATGCGACTGGACCCACATAAACATGAAGTACATCAGACCTCAGGAACATTCATTTCCAAGCTGTTAGTTTACCAAGGAAGGAGACTTACCCGGGCCTTCTGCTCCATTTCTAGCATTAATCTTTCATGTTGCTCAGCTATGGCCAGTGTCGCAGAATGGACCTTCTGATAGATCATTTCTCCTTCCCTTGTTTGAAAAGTGAATAGTCCTTCTCCTGTGTCACACATTCTGTGAGAATAGAGATAGGGAAAGAGATGGGTCTTCATGTGTTCAAGGGCATAACAGCTTTTCATGTAAAAGATGCCCTCACCCCTTGTGTTAGTCCCTCCTTGCCTTTGGAGAAGTTAGTGAAGCAGATTCATCCTTGACCAAACCAACCAATGAATGCATCCTTAAATAGTACAGGAAAATGGAACTCAAAAGGATGAAAATTCATGCATATTTGGAATGATAAAGAGGAAGCATTCACCACAATATAAAGGAACCGGTAAGTGTTATTTAGATTACTGCATTGCATTTCTTACCATTAAGGGAATATAAACCAGTAGTAGTTTTCTTGAAGGATTTTCATATTTCTCCTATAAAAGCACTACCACTGAGGAGTTGAAAACTTTTGAAATATAAAGAATTTAAGAAAGGTCTGCAATATTATGTTCAGTGGAACCCAGAAAGAGACTATACATCTTTTATATAATTTTAGTTTCATATGATTTTTAATTTATGGATTTGCATACATAGATTGAATCTTTTATTTAACCAAATAATTCTTAAGCAAGTCTTGGTGTAGTAGAGGGAACTGCATGGTGCAAAAGAGTCCCTATTTGGATATGAGGACATTTGGCTTGAATATTTTCTCTGAAAATTACCAGCAGTGTGAATTTGAGCAATTTGTTCAAACTACCTATACTTCCTTTCCATTTATCTAAAATACAAATAATAGGACCATTTCAATGTCTTCATGAAGGTTAAGAGTTGATAAAAAAATATTTACAGTGTTTTTACAGTTAGCACATATTAAGTGTTCAAAAATATTCTCTATTACTATTTTCATTATAAAGTTTGGTGCTAAACAATATAAGTGTGGAAATAATTAAGTATCTATCACAGAGAAATGGATGGATTAATTATATTTTTATTTGCTGTTATGATACAGGATATTATGTTGTTATGATGTCATCTTAGAACAGGATTATCATGCAGCGATTTCTGCGTCATTTCTGAGAACATGCATTTTACTGGAAAAAGCTCATTGACAAGTGTTAGTAGGGTTACAGATAAGTTTCATTAACAAAGACTAATTCTAAAATAAAAACCATTTTAAATTGATGCTTTAAGTCAGTTTTTAGACATAATTGAAGGCCTTTGGAAAGACCCTCCCAATATCAATATGATATTAATGCTTAGATATTGGATACTAAGTGCACTACTACTGTTTTGTTGTTTTTCAGGTGATAATTGTCAAAGGATTAGCAGATTACATCAAAATATTCAAGAGGCCAAACTATTTCTTCAAGCACCAAAAAGATTTTGTATTCTTCTCTATGGTTCTCAAAGGAGTTTTCAGTGGAAAAGAAATGCCTCAGGAGGCTTTCCGACATTATGGCGGCTGTGACTGCATCCCTTAGGGCCCCATCAAGCCAGCACTTAGCTTCTGTGAAAACCATCTTAATAAAATTCACCCAGCATGAAATGGAAAGTCTGGGGGAAAATGGAGAATTTTTGCAAAGTGAAACGAGTGAGCTTTCTTTGTTGATTCAGGGGAGTAAGAAAATCCAACAGCAACGGCAAAACCATTGATAAGTCATGAGTGCATCTTGGATGAAGCTGAATTTTGTTCATTGTCATCTGAAAAACACTGCTCAGTAGCCTTTGGGAAATGAGATAATGAGGACACAAATTGTTATTTCATACTCAGTCACTGAGATGTTAAGTTCTAAATTTTGCCCACTTCTTGGGATTTAACTCTACCCAATGGGGGAGTCTAAATGCTTAGAGATTTTTTTCTCTCACTCTTTCAAATAACTACTGTAAGCTTCAACCTTTTATCAAGAAAACAAAGTACTTAAAATATTAGCATAAAAAACAAACTTTAAGAAGAAGGTGCTGTTTTATCAACATTCTATTTAGCCAAGCTGAAGGTTAATTCCTCAGCATGATTGGCTCCATTTATGACATGTGTTAGTACTGTTAAAATAAATAGTTCAGATTTCCTTGGTTCTTGCTTAAAATATGTTCATCGGGGGCTGGCAGAGAAAAGAGACTTTTCTTATCTGTCTGAACAGTTTTGTGATAGCAGGGTAATATTAGAGGAGATGATAAGAAATAAGATGGAATAATTTATATGGCTTTTGACTTGCTCCTCTAGTAGAATCCAACAGGAGTTCTGGCTAATTGGAAGTTTATTTAGACACCTGAATTGGAGTCTGCATGTTAGCAAAATCTCCAAGGAGTTCATATGCACATAAAGACATAATGTGATTCAAAGGAGGACAAATCAGAAACCATATCTGTCCAACATTTTAAAGAATGTGATATATGAAACTGAAGGTAAAAAGGAAGAAGCAGAACAAAAAAATGGTACAAAAACCCCCTGAAGTAATCATTCCTTGACTTGGGAAGAGCTAAATTAGAGGTGCTGGTTACACTTGTATATTCTATTTCTATACTGTACAAATGTAATTACATTTGTAATTCCCTAGCCACCAGAATAGCATACAATGATTGCATTATTTTGCAAAAAAATGAAAATATGGATATCTTGACTTTAGAATTCTACATAAAGACAACAGCAAATATTATCTCTTTTTATGTTTAACAAAACGTTGGTACAAAGTTAGTTTCTTATGTAAAATAAATGTTTAAGAATGTAATCTTAGGCTGCACTCTGTTCAGAGGCAGCCAGGTAGACTGTCCCTTCTCTTTAATAAAAGGCTTCTCGTGGTACTGGCCTGGTCTTGGTTTTCGGGGGAAAAAAAAAAAAAGAATGTAATCTTAAAGGTTCCTTTCAGTTCTGCAGAATAGCTTGGGATCTCATAAAAACTCTAAAAGGTAAGTAAGACAGGTACACTTGTGTTCAGGATTTTTGTTTGTGTTTTCTGTTTTATTTTGGATACAGTGATGTAAGAGAAAATATAGCAGCATTGGGTTCAAAAACTAGGATTCAAATTTATACCAGTGAGTCATGGCCTGCCATATAAATTTATCACATCTTTTTAAAGTAGATACTATCTTGGGCCTAAGGATAACAAGAAGGGAAAAATATCCATGACCCATTACCTCTGAGACTTTTCAAGTAATGAGGGAAGAAAACCATTGGTTAAAGCATCACCTACTTACTCTGGTCTGTGCCACCTAGCACAGACCACCTATGGAGTGCTGTGGAAGGTAATATGGACTGACCTGAACAAGGAATTTACCTATTAACTCCTCATCTGCACAGATATTTTTACTTAAATCAAATTAAGTCGCATGTATGTGATACTTGGTACATTATTGCAATAAATTCAGGCTTCTCACTGCTTGAAGGCCAACCCTTGGGTGAGCTGGTGAGAAGGAATTGGGTTTACTCAAGGGCTGTAAACTTGGAAGATGGAGCAGCTTGACCTGAAATCTCCATCTTGGCAGTGTTTGGGGTGCAAAGAGCTGCAATAGCAAGGAAACGAGGAGCAGGTTAGGAAGGCTACTTGCTGATCAGGGTCTTTGTCACCTAGGATATTTGTCTCCTTTTTATTCCTCTCTGGAACATCACAATGAACCTCAGTTTTAAGGCTCCTCATGTTCTTTTTAGATAGACATATTCACAGAACTATAGGTTAAGATGGGCATGATAGAGGGCACCATGTGTTCTGAATTCTATGAACGAAAGATTTGGCAGTTAACTGTATTAACTTTTAGGTGGGGCTTTTCTTTAGAATTTAGAATGCCAAGTGAAAGGAAGGGGCAAGAACCTCATGGAAGGACAAAGGGAGAGAGAAGTGAAGAACAAGTCCAAAGAAGCTGCCACAGTAAAGGGAGGAAATGAACGATTTAGCAGGCCTGGTTTGCCCAAACACTGCACGTTCCACAGGAAGGCCTACTCTCAGGATAGTCCTCACTGGTTTCTGGGATATAGCATCAGAGCTTTTGGAATATTCTGCATGTTTCTGTATGCCTGAGGTCTTTTTGGGCCATGCTGTAACAGTTTGACTGGATAGGTTGATCTCAACAGTGTGACTTAGGGTGGTTGCCTGTTTTTATGCCGATGGAGGCTGAGATGGGTCCTGTGGGTGCTGCCTGCCTACATAAATGACTGCAATAAAGCCTGGACTCCCAGGTTCTGGAGAGCCTCACTGGCTGACAGTTCATAACATGCACTATCACACATAATCGCTGGAAGAATTAAGAGTGTTCCCATACAATGCACTGAAGGGCCCTGAAAGCTCAAGTCTGGTGTCTCTTGGTCTTTCTCTTCTTCATTTTAATCTATATATCTCATGGTAGTCTGCCATATTGTGATTTTAAAAACTTTTTCTGAGTCTTGTGAGTCTTTTAGAAAAATCATAAAAGCTGCAGGTGGTCTTCAAACCCTTCGTTCAAGACAGTAACATATGCTAGGTTGCCAATGTATTTTGGTTCAAGAACCTAAAAATTTGAATCATTTCCCTAAATGGCTACTTTTTCGATTCCATATCTCTAGGTAATCTGCAAGAATACCCCATTGTCTTTATTCCACTTTACTACTCACTGGCAGAATCAATCATTTGAAATAGTAACACTGTCTGTTTTGTTTTTGTAATGTTCTAATAAATAAGGAATAATGTGAGATTATGTGGATAAATGGATTTGTAGGAACTTGAACTCCAAATATAGTGTTTCACTATTCATGGATTTTACACTTGCTTTTCAGGGAAAAATAGCCAAAATATATAGATCCCTGGAGGGAAATTTACTGGAGAACAAGCCCATATTAGGTACTAATAGACCCCTGCCATTCTTTTCCTTTTCTCAAGTGTCCAATTTAGTCCTGTGTGATGTGATGACTCTGAAATGCCAGTCTTTCCTCCAAGTGACAAATGAAAGAAATTTATCAAGTCAAAAATAATGGAGACACTTTAAGTTTAGAAAATAAAAGTGGATACTTTAACATAATTCTCTGTGAGTCTCTAGATAGTTTTACTACAGATGAATCGGTCAACCTCTGGCATTTTGTCTGTCTTTGTAGCTGTACACTTTCTTTGTCACTGTCAGTTTTGCAAAATTGTGTACATATGTAACGACCAAGTATCTATTCTCCATGTACACAGAAACTGAACTCTCAGCAATGGAATACAGCACAAGCATGTTCCTGAAAATTCAGTGGTGTTTCTATTGAAAATTTAATATTTAATTATAGAAAGTAATGAAACTCTGAAAAGCACAAGCTTTTCTTCAGAGAGGTTTAAACCAATTAGTACTTTTATTACATTAATGGTTCAATCTTTATAGTCATTTAACAATGCTAGCATTTCACTTTTTTTAGTACCTATGAAAAGAATGGTTACTCTGAGAGAGTTATGGTGAGTCAAACTGCTCTGTACTAAGAAACTATGAGCAAAATGGACAGAGTAAAGTAACATCATACAATGTTCGGAGACAGACCCCATTCATAGGAGAGTAAAATATGTGACCAAAAGAGAATCTCAAATCAGGGAGGGAAAGTCAAGCTCTTCAGTAAACTATGTTGGATGCTTATCCATTTAAAAAAAAAAAAAAAGGAAACTCTGTTTCCACTCCACCAATAAAAAATTCCCCAAAAAAGCAAATAAAAACCAAAAAGTGTGCATCACTTCACTCAGCAACATCCTACAAGGCAGCCAACTGCTCTTTATTTCGCACAAAACATGGCTTTAAGGATGTTAAAGAATTTTCCCAAGATTATTAAGAGATAAGGAGCCAAACTGTGATTTGAATCCAGCCATGATGATTTTAGTCAATTCTTAAACTAGCTCGTGTCACTAAGCCACACTGCATTCACTTCAGAGAAGAAACAGAACAACATACAGTACATAGTTCTTTTGCTATTCAATGGACAGAGAGTTCCGGATAGGACTTCAGATACAAAGCTTTAAAGATTCTTTCTCTCCTTGCCACTATTTCTTTTCTGTTAAATTAGGTCCCCAAGACATGAAGCTGAATAGATGCACCGGTAAATAAATTAAAGTAAATAAATCAATCAATAAACATTACAATCAAATCCTCTCTTCTCTTTGAGCTCCACATCAAGTGTTTTTGTGAAGAAGGAGTAGTTGGGGATTTGCAGCCCTCTCTACCCACTTGATCAGAGTGCTCCTTATTTCAGTCATCTTAGTTGAGTTTACTCAGCAAAGTGGAGAAATTCTCACCTACCAAAAATTCGTAGTCTAAGACCTGCTTCACATTAGCTTTTGATCCTCTATAAAATCAATTTGATTGTCTATAAAATACAATTTGATTTTCTATAAAATCAAGCTTTTGAAAAAATTGATTTAAATAATTTCTAAGGTACAAACTTGCTCTAAAATTATACAGTTCTTCTATATAAACTCAGTGATGACAGAGTATAAGCACTTTAATTAAAATATCTATATC